>JAUZNC010058328.1:71933-88774 GCA_034780395.1 Vannuccia rotundouncinata | reverse complement strand
TCGATAGTCCAAGTTTAAGGACCAGAGGTATTATTTGTATGATTAATAGTTTAATTTTTTGAGAGTGTCATTAATTTAATAGAGTTAGTAGAACAGAAACCCTTAGAATGACAGTTTTGTTTTGAGATTTAGCACAATTTGGATACATCACGGTTACATTTTAAATAATCTTAATAATGGGGATCTGTGTTATTTTAGTTACATGCAATAACGAATCTTATATGAATATTTTAATTTTCGTTTCAAAAGGTTTTGAACATATAAAAAGTTGTTTCTAACGTTAAAATAAAATTATATTACAGGCGCATTTTTGAAAACAAAGTGGGTCACAAATTTAAATACATTTCATATCTATTGATTTTACATATTTCCAGAATTAAAAATATCGTTATCTACTACTTAAAACAATATATTTTTATCTGATAAGAATTTTTTAAAAATATTAACAACTGTCAATTCATCAATATTCTTACTTTTGTAAAAAAAACTTTTATCTATTTAAATTAAAAAAAATATTGCATATTGTTGATGGATAAATACGTTATTGATCTTACGTAAGGATTAATACTAATTGTCTTGTTGGCAGATAGTGGACGCACTTCTAAAGCAATAAAAGACTCAGTGCCTAAAGAGTTGGCTATGTTGCATCTGCAGGTTGGCAAATACTGTAATACATACAGTTGGTTGGTGAATAATATTTTTCTATTGTTAGAACCATTCATACTATTTGAGATCCACATGCTGAACTGATCTGATGCCAACCATACATATGATTGAAGAATTGCTCACAAAAAATTCTGAAAATAAAATGACGTTTATGTACAAGTCAAGCCCATTGCAATACCTTTTTCATTGAGACCACTTTTATAAAAGACACTATTACCAAAATTATAAATATTAAATTAATATTGCTATACTGCTCATAAAAGTTAATTTAGTCTAGGTATAGTTTTTACCTATAGCAAAAAACTTAAAATTCTCCAATTTGCTTTCCATATGTATTTGAACTGTACAATAACTCCTGTTGATTTCAACCATATGTACATATCACAAATTATATGTATGGGTAAATACAAAAATATTATTTGCCAACCATATGAATTCGCCACCTGGATGCAACTGCTATATTCTTACAACTTGGAATTCTTACATTCTTATATAAATATAGTTCCTTAATTCATAAATAAATTCTTACATACTTTCATTACTTATACATACTTATAAATAGATAATAGTCCTAGAACCTAGTAACTATAAAATAAATAAGTTTAGATTCCATGTTTTATCCATACTAAAATAATTTTTTTACCTAGTTGAACACAAGCCAAAATGATAAAAATTGACCCTAATTTTAGCATATATTTACTTTTTTTGTTGTATGCCAATGCTAATTTTAGGATAAATATTTATCTTTCAAAGTCCCAATTTCATTTTCATTGCCAGATAATTCCTTAATTTTATGAACAGAATCCAAACTTGAGACTAAAGGCTATACATTTTAAAGGCAATTTATTCTTCTACACTGTTGAATTTCTATATTTTATTAAAAAAATTATGAAATATTAACATTTTTTCAAAATTAAATATGGATCAATTATTTTAGCATATACATGTTAGGAAATAATCTATATTAAATTGAGCCTTAAATGCTGTCTAGATATGAAATAATACTAATTTTTCAGTGCTTCAAACTAATTTATAGGTTCAGCTAGTCACTTCACAATACCTGACAGCTGATAATCTAGAAATGATTTTTTTTAAAGAGTGGTAATCCTTTAAATATATTAAAATACACCAATATCAAAACAAAATTAATTTTATTAATTAAAACTGGATGCAACATATATATTAGATTTCATTCATTTTTCTATATCACTAAATATTTTTATTTAATTTTGATTAGCCAATACATTAATTATACAGGGATTTAAAAATCTTTTGCAGATTCAATATGAAAAAAAACATTGTCATAATTCATTGAAAAATGTGTTAAGATATTTTAAAATTCAGATTTTGAAAAATGCATTCCCTGCATTTCTATTTGCTAAAAATTTCAAACTATTTATTACATTGATAGTTTTGGGAATTCCAAGTCTAACCACAGTCTAATTCAAAATTATATACCTACAATATGAAGGTGTCCATACATACAGCCAATAAATAATATAATATTGAGAAATTCAGTTAATAAATTTGATTTAATTGTTCTTTATAATTATAATACTTCTGTTGTTATAAAAACAGAAATAATTTATATTAGTTTTGTTTAGTAAATATATAAAACAATAATAAATTGCAGTTTTATGACAAATGTAGGAAATATACTATTTAGGATTCTCAAGGTCATATTGTTCTATTGTATGGCTGACAAAATGATATTATTAGAAAACCATCACCATTTTTTTCGTAAATCAATGATGCCTTTTTCATTTTTCATTAATAAAAAATTTTCATTATGTTTATTTAAAAATATGTTGAGATGTATAAATGCAGTGGTTATAAAGAATAAAAACTTTTCTGGTCATACAAGAAAAGCATTTATTACTGAGCTGAAATATCATAAACAACTTAATAACAATAGTAACAATAGCATAAATGCTTGAGTGACTATTTTTAAACTCTTGTTTGGATTAATACTTCTTATTTATTTTATATACATGTCTGATTAAACTGGAAAAGCAAAATGCAGCTAAATCATCTGGTTTAAGTAAAAATATTAATAAAATTATGGTTTTTTAAGGTAATTATAAAAAGTACATACATACATAACTGTGAAAAATTATGTATATGCATTACACATACACAAGTATTTGTGTATGTGTTATTTAAATTAATCAAATTATCATACAGTTTGCAGAATGAAAAATAGATAGTAAACATAATTATTTTGCACAAAAAATTATCTGGAGTCCAGTTTAGCCAATTCTGGGCTATATTTTTTAATAGGGACATTTTAAAGTTGGGCTCATGCAGGTATGTGGGCAGGGGATATTTTCTAAAGATTTTATTTCCTTGGACTACTATTGATAAGCAATTTTATTTCTAATTGTGGTTTAAAACATTAATCCTATATTCAAAAAAAATGTTCAGTTTATTTTGAACCACTAGTACATTTTATTCATAATAATGTCTAATATAGCATTTACAGGAGTATTTGAAGGTTTCACAATGTTGTCAATTATGTATATAAAAATTCCATATTAATTGCATAGTAATATAAAGGTAAAAAATAATCTTGAGTAAATTTAGAGAGTTTTATATTTCACTGTATGTGTTGTACCTTTTTGGTTGTATACATTTATGATGTACTCCTCAAAACATTCTACCATATTATAATAATTCTTTAATAAATTTATGTAGATTTGTACACAAAAAATATACATAAATTTTCCTACACATTTTGAATTACACAGAATAACACTATTCTGAATGAGAGAAAATGTTGAAATATTTTTTAATATTAAGTAATTTACACTATATAGTTATTTCTTCAAGCAGAAAATATAAAAAAATCAATATGGTATAATATGTATGACAATATATTATGAAGGTGAAAAAGACAAATTAAATACTTTTAACAATTGCTTATATAGGAAAGGTGTATAAATTATCAGGCAATCAGAGTCTACCAATACTAATAATAGAATCATGTGCTGTGTGATTCAAATTAATTTATGTTGCAAACATTGCAACACCCATAAGAAAAAGGTTAAAATATTAATGTGTTGGGGAGAGGAGGAATACAACACTATATTTTGTAGTTTATTTATAAATCTATCAGTTGTAACTCTATCACAAGCAAAGCACTTTTTATGTTAGAAAACCTATCAAATCTCTATTATTTGATAGTGAGAAAGAAAATTTACGTCTTAAAGTGTTGTGATTTCAAATAGACCCCACTTTTCTACCAATATCTCTAAATAAAGATGCTGATAATTGGTGATCTCTAGTTTAGTTATTGCTAGCCAGAAAATATCCAGCTTAATTAAAATTATCCAAAATTTGTATTTGTTTCAGTTACTTTTTTCTTTTAATATAATGGAGGAAATCATTGACATTCATTTCACCAATATAAAAGTAACAACATACTATGCTCTTTAAACATTAAAATCCAAAAATACTACATCTCTCCATTAAATAAAGATATCCTTCATGATCAAATTGAATGCCAATTGGTTCTTAATTTCTCTAATTCAAATAGAGAAAGAAAACAAAGGCACCTTGAAAATAAATGAAAATGTAATATTTTTTTAATGACACAAGGGTTTGCTTTGGGACAAAAATTAAAATTACAAAATATTTTTTTAATAGGAAGTTTTGAATTGCTAATTACTTTTAAAAGTCTGAAGTATTCTTTTCCATAATTTTATTAAGCTATACATTTAATTTTTCTATGCTTTACAAATTAAGGTATATAGCAACTGTATTTTTATATAAATCTGAAATAAACTTTATTTTAAAAATATTATTATCAATAACTTTATAGTAAACAAATTTAAAAGAAAATAGTTTGTGTTATCTCCCTGGCCTCGATTTTTTTGCAGCATCTCAATTAAAATAGAATCCAATTCTCGGCTAATGATCAATGCCTCCTGATGGCAAATATTTGATCGGTTCAGCAGGGTTGCATGGGAAGAGACCAGTAGCTTTGAATCCAGACATTAAGTTAATGGCAATTCGTTTGCTTATCTTCATCCATATCTGACTCAGTAGAACAGGAAATTGTTCCTTTTGTTCAACATTTTTTCCGAAAATTTTTAAGAACCAGTCGCCATTCTGTTTTAAATGGTTTAAAAACAGAGACGTCCAATGGCTGTAATGCGTGCGTGGAGTTTGGAGGCAAACATGTAAAAGAAACATTATTGTCTTTTGCCATTTGAATTACACGTGGTGAAAAGTGACTTGCAAGGTTGTCATCAATAAGTAGTTTTTTCCTAGGCCGATCCTTAACTGTTTCAAGAAAGATTTTTTCGAACCACAGTTCAAAAGTTTCCATTTCAAACCAACCTTATTTTGAACATGAATACACTGTCCTTTTTGGTCCACCTGATGTCCAACCATGATACAAGTTCAATGCTTTATAGCACAAGAATTCACCAGAACCACAGGCCATGATAGATATATTCACTTTAGAATGTTCCCATACCAATTCAACACGTCGAGTACCCCTGGGGACAATAACTCTATAATAAGTAGTTGTTTTTTAAGAAATATGGTGGGGTGTCCAAGTTCCCCCAATTGACGGAAGTTAACATTGTTGGTAAACAGAAAATATTTATGTATAAAATAATATTCTAAAAATTACTTTATTCAATGTAATTCCTACTTCATTCAGAATAAAATAATTATTAACAGTTAAATCTATGTTATATTGTTTTTAAAATAAAATATCAAGTGAAGATCTGTTATTATGTGTATTTATAATATCTGCTTCCATCCCCATCTATCCAGATGAAATGAGAAAATGGATTATTATATATTTAAAAAGAAATTTGTTGAACTTATTACGGAAAAACCATAGTTTGACTCTCTTTTTAATGTGTTATCATAATATTGTCCATAATTATTATTGACTGTCATTTAAGTCTATTGGCATATATTATTAATTTACATTACAATTTGTACATCTTTTAATAGCATTAAACAATTTAAATCATTTTTCGAATTTTTAAAATATATTTATACAGGTTTGTCCAAAAGTCATGCACCATAAGAAAGATATTTTAGACAGACCTTCAATGACTGATACAGTCAAAAAAAGTTGTACTATAAGCAAAAGTTATGAAAACAGTGAGACAATTATTGACTGAAATTTATGTTCACCCGAACCTTGATGCAGCTGATATTTAAATCAGTAAAATTTCATCTTTATCAACTTTAAACAGCACTTACAGACGTTGAGCGATGATGATACAGACAGAAGAATGGAAATATGTGTGTCTGTGTGCCTTTAGTATGTATAAATGCAAATATCTCTTATGGTGTGTAACTTTTGGCCGACAATGGAATTTAAAAAAAAATTGTTTTATAATATTATTTTTAATTGTGTAAATATTGTTTTAGATTTTTCTTAATGGCTAGTAACGAAAATCCAAAGGTAATCCAAACGATTTTGAGACCACAGCTCTTGTTTTGTTGTTTAAGTTGTTATAAAACTTGTTAAAAGAAGGCGATTTATAATTTTATTATTTTTATATAAAGATTATTATATTGGTCACCTATAAAAAAAGAAGAAATAATTATAAATAGCAAGTCTTTGAATTATCAATAATACATCTAATATTCAAGGAAAAATAATAATGTAACAGATACTATAAATACCTCCTTATTGTCTTTTATAAGTCTCTTGTTTATCTGTTTTCCACACTGTTAACTATACTCTGAAGACATTGTGTCATTTCAGGGGATATCAAGTCCAAAACCAAAAAAACGAAATCTTCCGTTATCACCATCTGGAAAGCTGGACGATACAGCTCATTCCAAAAAACGGCTCAAACCGTCGAAGATGGTAGAGGAGGTACAATCAACGGGGTTTTTGTTCGTGTGGGGAGTATGCCAAGAACGTCAGCTGACACCAGACTCCTCAGAAGCGGATAAGATTCTTATTCCTCGACTGTTAATTGGTCTGACTGGTCGTAATGTTGAAAAGGTGGCATGTGGGTTGAAACACACTGTGGTGCTGGTTGAGAATGGAGTTCTCTTCAGCTTTGGTAGCAATGAGTTCAAACAGCTGGGAAGTGATCAAGCCAGTATTGAGCCGTCTCAGGTAAATGTAGAGAATGTAAACTTCAATCATCCACAATTGGTTGTGATGGCCAATATTTAATTATGATAGAATTATATTTACATAATTCTATTTGGTTTTGACTAAGAAACTTCGTTATTTAAATTGCTTCATGAAATTTGAATATTTGGAGACCTTTCCAAGCGAGCGTTCATTTGTAGCCTGATTTTTTAATTTCTAATTCTCATTTCTAGATTGTCTCTTTAGAAAACCAAATCATTGTCGATATCGAATGTGGCCACAATCACACGCTGGCATTAAACAAATTGGGGAAAGTTTATGCCTGGGGACGCAATACCGAAGGCCAGCTCGGGCGGGACGACGTGAACAGCAGTTCAGTGAAGTTGGTGCAGACCTTAGGTGACCAGTGTGTAGTGCAGCTTGCGTGCGGAGGACGGCACAGTATGGCTCTGACGCTCACCTCCAAACTCTATGGATGGGGCTGTAATGCAGAGGGGCAGGTTGGGATCGGCAAGAAGGAAGAGTGTGTTAAGACTCCCCAGGAGATAGTCAGTCTGAATGGTCTTCCTGTTAGACTGGTAAGCATTTTAAAATCGATAACAGAGCGTCAGTTTCCAATACAAACTGCTGTTAGAGCAACAGAAGTGCAGCGAATGCGTAGTTGAGCAGTATCGAATGAAGTAGCATTCGTTTAGTTAAGATTTGTAAAATTTGCAGGCCTCTCACGGAGCCTAAAAAACAAAAATAAATAATTTTAGAAATTAAAACCTAAATTGTATGTTGAAAACCTTATAAAAAGGTTTTAGAATATTTTTTTTTGTAATTTACTTAATTAGAATTCCAGGATGGTATTTCTTTAAAATGTCACATCTGTAATTTTATATTATATAATAAATATTATTTAAATCTTTTGTTATCTCATTTGCAGTGAACATTAATTTATGTAATCATTTTTATAGTTAATTTAAATGTTGGATTTTTTAGAGATGTATATTTCTTTTTATAAATTACACCTTTTGTAATGTCCCGTTTATGGGGAGAGATGTAAACCATCCATTCAATTTGATGTGAAAAAGTAAGTCAGAATTAGTGTAGTAAAAAAATTGAAAATCAGAAAACCTAACTCAAACCTCTAAATACTTTTTTCTAGAAGCATGGGAGGTCTGCAATCTCATCTTTTTCTGATTAAAACAAGGATTACAGCCGGTATTTCCCAGAAATTCCTGATAACCTATCCTTAAAAACATTGAAAAATAATTCACGAAAATTGTTGACGCTCTGAATAACTCTTGTGTAATATCAATTAATCATATCGAAAAGAATTTAAAAGAATATCGATTTATACTCAACCTTAAATTTAAATTCAAGATTCCAGAAAGTCTGCAATTTTTACAGACAAATATCTTTCAAACCGACTTAGTCTAGGTAACTATCTCCATTATCAGATTTGCGCAGGCGGAAGTCACAGCATTGTCCTCACACCAAGCGGTTCTCTCTACGCCTGGGGCAGCAATGAAAAGGGACAGCTGGGGGTTGGAGAACTCCCTGACCCCCTCGTCTTGACTCCACTTTTGATTAAAACTCTCAAGAGTCTTGGGGTAGTTCATGTCAGCTGTGGAGAGGAACATACCGCTGTTTTGACCCATGAAGGTGGCGTCTTCACCTTTGGTTCTGGGGTGTAAGCGACTGTTCCTACAATTTGTAAATTCTAATATTAGTGATCCTTTAATATTGATATTTTAGCAACAATTAGTAAAAAAATGTCGCACCTGTCTATGGTTATATCAACTATTATTATATCAATAAAATACAGCCTGGTGGTTGAAAAGTCTGGACAAGGTATAATGTTGATTTTAAGAAATATATATTTGTAAACATCTACAGTGGATACAAAAACAAAATGTGTTAATAAATATAAAATATGGTACAACAATGTCATTGACTAATAATAATGCTACTCCAGGGTTTCAAAGTGTCTGCCATGGTTTTCCAAAACTTGTGATTTGTGGATGAGGTCTCCGTTTATTGATACAATACTGTTTGTTATAGCCAGCTTGAGTTCACAAATTGTTTTTGCTTTGTGCTGTATACCATACCCTTTAAAATACCCCAAAGGAAAATGTCTGGTGGGGTGAGATCTGGTGAGCGGGCAGGCCAGTCGAACCATCCTCTTCTGCCAATCCATGAATCAGGGAAATGCTCATCCAGCCAACAGCAGCATAATGCGGTTGTGCCCCATCTTGTTGAATGAAGATGTTGCGCCGTCTCGCAATTTGAGGCCACAAAAATGTCTGTAATATTTCTAGATATGAAACACCAGTCACATGATCTTCGATAACATTGAACACCACACCATTACGTCTAAAAGATTGACTTCCTGTTGTATTACAATGTGTGGATTATCTGCTCTCCAGTAGATACAATTGTAGCCATTCAACTTGAACTGGGCCTCATCAGATCAAAGAATTTTGTCTATAAATACATTATCATAACCTGTCATGTCTAAAAAGTCTTCAGCAAACTCCACTCGTCGGTCATAACCGTCTTCATGAAGACTATGGATTAGCCGTGGAAGGTATGACTTGAGACCTTATTAATGGAGACATTTTAATGCAGTACATGCCTTACATTAGTAGGATTATCCCCAGCAGCTCAAAGATTTTAAACTATACGACGAGTAGATGTACTTTAGTCTGCTTCAACTTCAGCTTGAACAGCAGTTCGATAATCTGGATCTTTACTGATGCTAGGTTTGCCACTGCGTTTTACATCCATCACTGAGCCAGTATCTTCAAACTTCCTAATAATTTTTTAACCATACTTGGTTGTAGCGGCGGGTCTCTGTCAAATTGATTAATAACATCACTTGCAGCTTTACTCAAATTATCAGTTTGATAAAAAATTCTGACTTCTTTTGAGAGCTTGCGCTGCATCATGATTGTAAACATATTAAATTAACATATTACATGACATATCTAATTATAACCACATACATTCAAATATAATAATTATAACCACAGATACTAATCGGAAAAACCAAGTCAAATATTATAACCACAGTTACGAATTGGAAATCCAAGTCATTTGATTTAAAATCATAATGTTACCTTGTCCAAACTTTTCAACCACCCTGTAGACATTTAAATATTAATTTCCTTACAAATTTATTGCGCTATTTGTCAATTGAACAATCCAGGCCCTCTAATACCATTGATATCGTAATAATGTCTATCTAGATCGGCAGCCTTATTTAAATTTTCTATAAAATTGATTGTTTCAGTGAGAATCCATGTGAGAATTTTTATCACGTTTAAAAGCTTAGTAATTTGCCAATCTTATCTAGTGAAGTTTATTGCGATATCAATGGTTATACCTAGCTCAATGGAACAGTTGTATCATTTTTCTATCGTAAATAGCTTTTTAATTTTTATACAAATATCCCTACCGGTTGCGTTTCGACTCGAAAATGTCCAAATACTGTGTTGACAATGCAGAGTGAAATATTACTTAATTAAGTAGGTACCTTGGCTAAAGTTTACACTTATAATTTACACTTACACTAAAATTATAAGATACGACAAGGTACTATTATAAATTCAAAAACTTCCGTTTGTATTTTTGTAATATTCTAAACTATAATAAAGTCTTTTAATTCCTGTAATGCTCGCTTTCGGTTACAGTAACGGTCAATTGGGTCACAATGATAGAACGTCCCTCTATCTGCCTAAAAAGGTATTTGAACTGATGGGGAGTAACGTGTGTCAGCTAGTGTGCGGTAGGATGCACACGATTGCCTTAGTTCCTAACTTGGGAAGGCTTTACTCCTTCGGCAGTGGTTGCAAAGGACAACTGGGTACCGGAAAAGTGGACGATTGTCTGGGGCCGACCATAGTGAAAGGTGAAATTTTCTTTTTGAATTTGTATCATAATATTCTGTTCACTGCTCACCGCAATATATTGGATGTCTTCGATAGGTCCTTGGGTTCCCAAAGGAAAGCTCAATTCTGAATGCAAGACCTTGCTTCGTCAGGAGAGCATTGATGGAATCGATAAACACGTGGTTCGGCAGATCTTCACTGGTGGTGATTATTGTGTTATGCTAGGCTATCCCACACAGGTACAAATAATTTTACTTTAATCTTTCACACCGAACATAAATTTTCTAAGTGAATCAGAATCCTCTTATTTTTTATTTGTGTTGTATTCATTTTTAATATCAACGTTTTGTTTTTATTATTCGGATATAAACGGATTTGTTTGAAATGAAATCTTCTTCTTCATAACCAGAGTGCCAAACTCCCAAAGGACCAGCGCGTCTGGTTGTCTTCAACTACAAATAAAATAGCTCTTTTCGACGAGGATTTAGCCTCGAAAATGGAGGCACATTCGAGTACCGAAGCCTTCCCCAAGACCATCCAAGACAGGATTGATGCCATATTCTCCTCGCACGCTTGTTTATCCTCCAGCGCTCTTGCCATTACGTAAGTCTTTGACGTGTTTGAGGAAGTTATCAGGAAAAACGTGTCACAACTCTCAATATATTCTCCAGGGAGTACAATCAACCACACATGTCCCTCACACGACAGCAGCATGGCCTCAACCTTGACCTCGCTGTCACGAATCAATCTCTTGCTATCTCCCATCTCAAGAATGTTCCCCTAGGTCGACTACGAATGCAGCTCTTTGACAACGTGTTCAAGGTTCCCAGGGACAATTACCCCGACGTAGAGTGTCTTCGGTGCTTCCTATTCTTGGCGGTGTCGCCACTGATGGAACAGACGGACTCCTTAGTGTCCATCATTGTGCCTTATACCGCGGCTGTTAATAGGTTGTCTACCGTGCCGTCTAAAGTCCTAGGTGGGCTCACGTTTCTCCCGTTTCAAGTGTAGATAGCTTCCTGTTCTTGTTTGTCGGCTAACGATGCGTTTTCTCCATTTTCAGATAGTTGGTTTGGTTTGATAGAAGGCAGACACCTAAGAAAGTTAGTAAAGGTATGTATTGCATCTATTCTCAGTCTATATATAGATTAGTTGGATTAACAAACTATCCATTTTATAAAAGATTTTTCTTTGTTCCTTGTTTAATGGATTTCTTATTCCGACGACCTTATTCATAAGTCGGATGATTGTTCATCAATTTGCGCAGTACAAAGATAGTTCAGAGTTGTACAGCTTTGTACAGTAAGTAGAACAGCTGATCTATCAGATTTAGAAGTCGTAAACATTAAGATACGTTTTTTGTTTTTAAACCAATATTAGTCATGCTTAGGAATGTTAATTTATTTATAATTATTTCAGAATATGGTTGATATCCTCACGTATATATTAAGTATCCCCCCTACAAACAATACATCTGTTCAGGTAGTGTGCACCGCCTTCTCTTGGACATTCGTTTTATTAATGAAATTATGTTTGTTTTGTAACATTTGTTTCAGAGACAAGAACATGCTAGCTCAGTACTTGAATTTCTTAAACGGCTAAATATTGTGAGTTCTTAGAATAACTTGAATTTCCATTAATTTTCAGGGTGCATTGTTTAGTTTTATTTATCTAGAAATAAAACATGTTTCATATGGTAACATAATTGTAATTTGTGAATTTTACAATAGCCTACAATACAATTTTATAGTTCAATACGGAATATTATTGTACAGAAAATGTATCAACCATTTCTTTTGCTTTCATTTAGATTTTAAAGTGCAGCCGTTGATAAAATAATATTGCATTGGTGTAAAATTGATTGTACTATGATCTCTTATACTTGTATTTAAAATTTTATCATATTGTATTTATAAATTTAAGTTCACATTTTTATGATCAAAAAATTGATTTTTATTGATTATATAAAATTCTGCATGATTTTACCTACACTATATTATTTTACACGTTTAAGGAAATCTTTTAAATTTCGTTAAATAAATTAGAATTATTTTAACTATTTGTATCCGTTACTGCATTTTTAAGGTAACAACTTTTGTCATCATTGTTAGAGCTTTGTAAGGGTTCTGTAAGTTATCATATTGCAGACTAATCATTCGTCTCCCATCCACATCAGGTGAATCGGACAGCGAACAACAAGATTCCCTATACCTATTTCTATCTCCCTAAACTCCAAGATCTCGTCAATATAGAAAGCGACTTTGTTAATTGGCTACAACTTAAATACAGGAATTTGGTTAGTGTATCTGCTTAAATCTTTCTTTCTTTGACAACTTATAGCATCTTTTAATGTACAGTTAATTGTTATCAAAATTATTTAACGTTTCAGAATTATAAGGTCAGTTAAACTCCTTAACCAAATGATTGACATTATTTATTAATCGATTGCTTATAATTATTATTTGTCTGTTTGTTGACCTCGGTTCTGAATATCATTGATAGAATTGTTCGTTTAAATCTAAGTTAGACTAACTTGTCCAGGGTAGTCCTTTTTTTGATTTGGTCCTCAAAAAGGTACGCGAAAACCCGTTAAAAAATTATTATAATACCATTTTTTATGTGAGGCTTAACATCTCAAAAAATGTCGAAAAAATTTGCTGAAGGTGTTTACAAAGTAGATATAACTCGTCAAACGCTTTTTACTGCCTCATCTGTAAAAAGGAAATGTTCTAAATATATGATTCCCAGAAGAAAGAAGAGAAAAATTGATATCACTGACATTTCTAGCCCGCAGATCGAGAAACGAAAGTTAATATTTGAAGTAAAAGATCTTCAGTAACAAATAGACGATGTGTGTGATAAGGTATTGGAATCCAAAAGCCCTAAGACGGTGATAACACAGTTAAAGTCTCTGAGACAAGCCTCACAGAAGAGGAGTGATGAAAATGTGATATAGCTGATATGACTATTGTGACATAACTGTTTCATGTATGACAATATACATTTTTAAAAAGGACCTTTCAAACTTCGGTGGCTACCCTGGCTGTCTAGCACAAAAGTAGCTCGTCATTTATCATTTTAACTCAGGTGTTGTAAGTGATTCTTCATATTTGGATACTTTTTGAAGTTGAATTTGAGAAGAGTGTTTAAGATTCATCGCATCAAATTTATTCTGACATTGATTCTTGGATTCTCTAGACCTTTAACTACTGCAATTATCCCTTCATTTACGACGGGTCCGCCAAATCAATTCTCCTGAGTCTTGAGGCGAAACAAAAGATGCAGGAGGCCATGTTACAGGCCCATACAAACCTTTTCGCCTCCATGTTCACCTCCAACTTCAGCCTGATCGGTACAACCGGGCCTATATTTCAAATGGAGGTGTCTCGAAATTCCATAATTCAGGATGCCATAATACACCTGTCTGCAGCGGGCCCCGGCGATCTAAGAAAACCGCTCAGGGTATCTCTTGTTTTCTGAAAATCATTCCCAACAAGGGACGTTGTATTACTTGATTGTTTTTATTCTATTTCAGATCAAGTTCAAAGGAGAAGAAGCTGTGGATGAAGGAGGAGTTATCAAGGTCATTTGGATAGCGTTTTGAACTTATATTTTCCCGATTTATAATTTTGATAAATTTATATTCCGACAATGATTTATAGATGGTAATTAAACATTTTTAAATGATATTTTTAGATTTTCTAAAATGATTATTCTACACATGAACTTTCAAACATTTGTTTTGTTGTAACTAGTCTATATATTTCTGAAAATAAATCAACACAAAATATTGATTCGTACTGTCTCTATTATATAATATATATAATATATCGATTTGTTTATGAAACACGGATAAAATTATATTCAATTGATATCAAATAAACTATTTTCAACATTTATTGGCAAAATTCTTTACAAACTTTCCCTAAATATGAAACATAAGTGCCTCGATTTATAATAAAATATAATGTTATTATATTGTACGCACGTTCTAATAAATGTTTTAGGTTTGATTCACGTACGTGCCAACAGCAGTTACCATCTGCTATTTATTTGATAAATGTACAGTTAAGATATTATATAGTAAGGGCATTAATTATTAATGGTCAACCAAGTTGTATTTGGGTTTCTCATTATTTATTTTTCTGTTTGGAGGTTTTGATTTTATCTTTCTTTTCTTGTTCAGGAATTTTTTATCCTCATAATGCGCGAAATCCTCAACCCTATCTACGGAATGTTCAAAATTAATCAAGAGTCTAGGATGGCCTGGTTTAATGATTCGGTATTTGCTTGATATGCTTCTATTTCTTAAAACATTCTTATAAAATCTAAGTTGTTGTCATTTAATTGTTTTACCGGATTAAATGCCTAGTTTTAAGTTGATTCCCTGACTATAAATCTATATTCATCAGGGAAAAGGGATCGACGTTTTTATGAAGACCATTCCAAATTTGGTAACTCCGTTTGAAATGAATTCGGAACTTATAATTAGTTTTGGTTTTACTAATATTAATTCAAAAGTTTTAGTTTCATATTTGTTCAGTTTTTACTTCAATACATCGATTGTTATAAAATAATATATTCGAGACATACGTTTTCAAGTAGGACACGTTCTATGAAATAATGTTTTTACTGGCAATGTTTTACAAGCACAGTTTAGTTTAAAACGAAGCATGATAAACAGATTTTATAATATTATTCTTATAAAATAGATAATTACGAGGTTTCAAACCTTTTGCTAATATTTCTTAACAAGTGTTCCTTAAATCGGTTAATTCCCGCTTAATTAGTTATTGTCTGGTGCAGATCGTCAGGTCGTTTGTTTAGCCGTCTGGTGAGTTAACTTTTCTGTCCCATTAAGACCGTAAAGAAAATGTATCAAAGTATCACAATTGTAATGTTGATAATGGTGAGAAATGTGTATAAAATCAAATACAAATTCTGAGATTTTTAAGTTTATTTAAATTGTGTTTCTTTTTGTTGTTTTAAATTGTTAAAACAGATATATTTATGTTTTTCTTTGTACAAAATATGAATTCTATTAATTAGGCTTCAATAATTTGTGGATTAATATGTTGTTATTTTTTAGCTTGTACTGTCATAGCTTTGTCATAGTAGTTAGTCATTTTGTTAATTGTTTCTGATTATATAATTAAATATCATTTTTTGTAATATCCTTCATTCTATTAATTAACTTTGAGAGAGAACAAGTCGTATTGTTTTATTTACCAAATTAACTGTGAATGGTTTATAGAAATACCCAGAAAAGTACAATCTCTATCCATCATTATTTAACAGCTTCTCTTAACCAAAAACTTACACAATACGTTCTACCGTCATTGTTTTCTTCTTATTCAAGTCCCTGGAATCTGACGACATCTTTAAGTTAGTCGGACAGCTTTGTGGTCTGGCCATCTATCACAGTATCCTGATCGATTTGGCCTTTCCATTAGCCCTCTTTAAGAAGCTTCTAGGGTCATCTGTCAATCTTGACGATCTGAAAGAACTGGATCCGGTAGTTGGACAATCTATGCAGCAAATTATCGAGTACGAGGGCGAGGATTTGTCCGACGTTTTTCAGCTCACTTTTCAGGTTTGCGTTATTACAATAATTATGATTTTAACGTATTGTATTACATTTCTATTTTACTCATAACATTTATTCCTTTTAATAGTATATATATTAATATACTACTTATTAGTAGAAACACAATTTAATTTGATTTTTTTTAATTATAGGTTTAATGTAATCAAATTGTTATAAGACCCGTTATTTATTATTAAATATGTTGTCGTTTTCAATATCTCGATTTAATCTTCCGCAAAAACTAAATATTTACATTATACTTCGGATACAGATTTTATTTTTGAAAACTATTTATCAGCTTACTGTCATTTGGTTCTAGCAAACTGTTTTTTTTTCATCTTTTTTTTGTCAGTTTGTAAACAAATTGGAGGTTAAAGTTTATTTTTGCCTCTATTCAGAGTGCTTAGTCGATCTGATTGCTATTCTGAATGGTCTCTGAAGATAAAAGGGATTTTTATATGATGATTTAGATTATAATGTCCAACAATTGGTCTGTTTCTTCGCCGCTGGTTGATAACAAATTCAACCTGAGTCAGCCATAGATTTGGAGAGAAATAGATCAGGCTACATAAAAGGCAGTTTTCGTTTATTATTATTCACAATTAAACTACAATTGCGACCCCTAATAATG
>JAUZNC010058328.1:0-67850 GCA_034780395.1 Vannuccia rotundouncinata | reverse complement strand
AGAATTACATTCATTATTACAAAGAACTACATTCATTATTACAAACTACATTCATTATTACAAAGAACTACATTCATTATTACAAACTACATTCATTATTACAAAGAACTACATACATTATTGCAAAGAACTACATAATCTGTCATTCTCTTTCAGATGACTATTCAATGGTATGATGAACAAAAGGTGATTGATCTACTGCCCAAGTTGAACAACGAACCAGTTATGGTTACCCAGGCCAACAAACTGCAGTATATTGACCTCTATGTGGCCCAAGTGCTCAATCTAAACTGTGAATCACAATATCAGGCTTTTCACGAGGGTTTCCACTTCGTCTGTGGAGGGACTGTGCTTCAACTCTTTCAACCACTGGAGCTTCAGGTGAAATAATTATCTCTACTACTGAGGTTGTGTAATTAGCATCAAGTTCCGAAAGATGACGAATTTGCAAATATAAAAAGTCAATCAATTATAAATCTTTCTTAGTTTACATTTCTTTCCTACAAAACGGTAAACTGTCTTACTAGAATAGATAATTGAAGGAGCTCTCCGCTTTTTGTGTTCTTCAATGTATTAACTATAGCGTGTTATACCAACTAAATAGTTTTAACTTGTTTCTGGGAAGGTGTTGGATATGAATGTAGTAATATCTCAGACAATATTATAGCTTGAATATTTCCCTCATCATCCATTCAATATGACCTCTTTCTTATCTCTCTCCTATCTTCTCTTCTCGTTATTCCATAGGAATTGCAGATATAGTTTATAATATTCATCCATTCCATACTATTCAGGAGTAAGCGCTGGAAAGAACCTGAAATCTATGTCAAGTATCTACATTATAAAAGACAACCAGGCTATTGGATAGTGTCAGTATATAATCAGAGTGGATAATTTGACGTGATAAATTAATAATGAATCTAATTTTTAAAAAAGAATAAAACTCCATGAAACTAGATTATTTTTTAAAGTTTGAGGCGGAGTTTGAAAACCATATAATTCGAACTTTTACCACAAATTTTCGTGTCGTGGGGACTTATAATTTAATCTTGCAACTAATCATTTAAAATACTTATTTTATCCTCTTCTAAGAATTCATAGTATACAGCTTAAATGCTATTTCATTCTCTTTTTATAATATTTTTTGTTGTTGTTGAACCTTTTTGTATAATACGAATATTTCCTTTAATTCCATGAAGTCAACATTTCGAGTTTGTGTAATTTCTCCCAGGCAATGGTTGTCGGTTCTGACATGTACAATTGGAGTGAACTGCGCAGTGGTTGTCAATATGGCGGGGAGTATTGGGAGAAGCATCCGGTCATTATCTGGTTCTGGGAAGTCTTCCATCAAATGTCTGACGAGGAGAAGAAGAAGTTTCTGCGTTTCCTCACCGGGTGTGATCGTGTTCCAATTCATGGGATGAAGGGACTTCAGGTACCAACTGTTTGATAGATTTCTTGTCGATTTAGGAGATACGTAACAAACTTGATTTTTAGGATTCGGCGATTCTTTAAAATTGACTTTATTAAAAGGCAAAATTATAATTTCTTGAAAATAAATGTCAGATCAATTTTTTTTTTTTAATTATGTAAATATAACTTGACGATTTTCGGATGAGGTTACAAGATATAAAGAAATTGTTTGCATAGCTAGATTTTTAAAATTTTATAATTTCACAAAATAGCATACAATTCGCTTGGCTAACCTCGCCTCGCTACCTCCTGCTTTGAAACACTGTTCGTTACTATGGTGATAGAACCGGTGCTCGTTTGTTATTTTTGTTGATTAAAATTGAAACAAAATAAGGAAAGGAATAATTGCCGACTGATGTATCAATTCTCTCTCGTCCTCCGCCATCTCCTCTAACTCAATCTGTCTTCTATTATTTGAAGTTCACACTCTACAAATCGTATTTAAAGAATAATAAAAATGTTTAAAATAGGCATAAATGCCTTTGTATTGAATAATTATGCTCATCAATTAGTTAGGAATGTATTCTCTCACCGCATAGATTATAATATTCTTGTTTCAAATAAGATGTAACTCGGACTCTAACAACAGGCATCCACAGTGTCTTCTCTTCAATACAATGGTTTACGTGTGCAAGTAGCTTTGCTTTTTTCCAACCTTTAATTATCTATCATGTTAATTATAGAAGGCCTCCCACTGTAGCTAAAAGCCTAAATTATTACATTTTAAAATTTAAACCTAAAACTAAATTTTTGGATAAAAAATGTTAAAAAATAATATTTTGTAACAATATTTTTTCAAGTACTTTATTATAATAACCATCGTTTAAATCGTCTGTGTGTATGTACCTCTTGAGTCTTTATAAATAGGAGGGACACCTTTCATAATAATTTCAAACCATGCAATTTGATGGGAAAAAACAAAGAATTGGTATAGTAAAATGAAAAACCTAAAAAATTAACTCAATGTTAAATAAATATCTTTTTGGAAGCGTATGAGGCCTGTTATTGTCGCCTCCTCTCTCTCTCTCTCTCTCTCTCTCTCACAAACAGATCAAGATTCAGCCGTCAGGTTCGGACGACAACCATCTTCCGGCGGCCCACACTTGCTTCAACCTCCTCGACTTACCTAAATATTCTAGTAAAGAAATTATGCAGAAAAAATTAATCCTTGCCATTGAGAACACTGAGGGGTTTGGTCTGGTTTAGTGAATCATTAAATTGCCCCAAAGCTCAAACCGCACAAAGAAGCCATCTTCTCGACTTATTACCAATCGACAATTCTAATTTTCTATTTTGACCTTTTAGTATAACTTTCTTTTTTAAACTTGTTATATATATATATGAATAGTTCCTAAATACTTACTAATATATTTTTAAAAGTGCCCAATTTTATTTTTTAATCTTTTTCATAAATCTGAGCATTTTCAATTTGTGTAAATAAGATACTTAGGGAGTAACCTTTTTGTCTTGTGATTCAACTGTGATTTAAACCTTATTAGATGATGTGGGGCCTTTGAGTTATGTATTGTACCTTTATATAATCTGATATTTCTTTGCACGTTATAACCTTGTCGATTGTTTTATTCGGATCAGAAAACCAGCCATCAGTTTTTTCTTATGCTATATTTCATTTTTGTATTATTTTATTAAAACTCTCTGTTCTTTTTCACGTTTGACTTTTTGAATCAAATTTATTATTATTATTATTTAAATCAGTTAATAGTTAATAGCAATATTTAACGAGAAGCATTTATCTCAAAAACCTTTTTAAAATTTCTCTTAAAAAGGATTCGTATATATAATTGTTACTTGTGACAGCTGGTTTTGGCTCTTCATATTGTTTTAATTGAAGTCTTATTCATATCATATTGTAAGATGAGTGTTTTCGAGAAGTGTATAAATAACCGCGGTAATATAAAATTGTTTATTAGGTTATAAAATAATTCTAATTTTTATATCAATTATTTTCAGATTACTATCTTTTGTAGAAATCTCTCTTAGAAAAAGCTGTCAAATACGAGACTTCATACCGCAATTACATTTGTCGTAATACTAAAGTAAAAAATATTTCGCTCTTATGAATGGTAATGCTTATCGATTTTTATATTATTATTGATTACAATATGACAGCAATGTGTTTTTTCAGCGGGGTCACCATTTTGTTTATATAAATAGTAATAAAAGTCTGGTTGAATAATAAAACTTTTATGCAGTCTGAAAAATATTTCCATTAAAAGGGTAAATTATGATCATATTATAATGGAGCTTTATAATTAAATGACGAAATACCCTTTGAAATTATTTTCATTTTGTGTAATACTTGCAATGGTTTGATTTACTTAAAATATAATATCCGTTAACTCGTGACTTATTATATCGATTTCAGAAAAATAGATCACTGTCAAATCTTTAATAATGATTACTTACATTATAAACTCAATTTTTTCTATCCTATCATATATTTTATAATACCGAAGTTAAACGCAGAAGTCAACATACGTCCAACTTCAGAGATAACAATCACACTAAGTTCTACGACCTTAATTCAGATAACCTATATTATTTATTGCAAAGTTTGAGCCAAAATATCAAATACAGTAATAATAAAGAATGAACTCCTGAGTTAAAACAAACAAAAACCTCCACGCTATCACATATTAATATATAATTCCTAACTAAACCCCGGCTCCGTGGATCCCCTCGCATACATGATATAACTTTGTCGTGCATGGATATCTCTAACTGGCATCGATCCGGGGAAGTTCCCGGGTCTAGGAATGAAGCCAGCTAGGAACAGCTTCTGAGAATCATTGGATCCAGGCTTTGAGTTTATCAGTAGTGTATTAATATCATGGTTCTTGTTGGCAGCACGGTTTCTCCATAACTTCAATTGGCATTCAGCCAGACAGAAGACATTAATTTGATCGCGGTTTTCTCCCAACTAGCTGATAATACAAATATATCTAGTGTCATAAAGAGTAATAATATATTAGTTAATTGCTTTTAGTGTGAACTGTTTGCTCGTGCAGTCTATCACATATTATATTGTCAATAATTGAAAATAATTAGCGTTTGAATAGAAATAATAATTTATAGAAAACCGAATAAAAGGCTCATGAAAAAGAAACATTTTCTGTTCAACTTAAAGTTTATTTTGCTGGTTTAATGTGTATCTGATTGATTTCTAACCATTTTGAATATAGACGAATAATTTATAGAAAGATTGTTATTTAATGTTTTTTATTCTCAAAATTGATTAATCATATTTATTTCATATAAAATACAAATAGTTAACTAATGATCATGAAATATTGACACGAATAATTTTGAGAGTCTTGGGATAATTTCTTCATTGACATTTTGTTGTTCAAATTAATAAGTCGTATAATGATAATAATGCTTTATTTATAAATTGATAAAACGCAAATATTTACGAAAATACTAAAAAAAATGTATATGGGCTAAAGTCAAAAATCTCTATTTTATTTTAAAATTATTCCATTCATTATTTTAAATCCAAAATACTTTTGGTCTGTTGCGCAATATTTTTAAGCTTTAACGAATTCAAATAGTTGGATAGGTTATTGAGGTATTTCAATATAAGATATATTGAAAATAAAAAGGATTTGTTCAAATATTAAATGGAAATACATTTTTTATTTAATAATCATGTGAATTATTCCTGATACGGTTTTTCGTTTAATTAATTAGAAAATAGTCTGATCTGAACGAACTGCATTATTTATCAAATGCTGTCAATAAGAGGTGATTGTTAATTTGGTTGCACCGATGAGAAATGATATCTAACGTCTATAAATGACCTTTTGATAACCTCTTCGGAGTGCCATATCGATCTCTTTTGACAGACTTAAATCGCAAACTTCCGCATTTCTTCACTCGTCCACTGAGTAAAGAAAAATAACTAATTTTACTGATAAGGCACCCCATCATTTTAGAACGTGGGTTTGAAGTCATCTAAATTAGTTTTGTGATGATTATAATTGTTCGAATTGTTTACTTTATTAATTGGTATAAAACAATACTTTTGGATACATTTTACGATAATTAAAGCCAATTTTTTTTACTTAGTCATACAGATTTCATTATTGTGTGCATCGCGAAATTCGTTTTAAATATCTTAAAATCAATTAAATATTATCGTTTTCTGTCATAAATCATTTCTTTGTGTAAGAACTTTCTCTAATTCACAAGGGAATAATAAATATAAAAATGATACTAGTGCAGTGGTACATTTCTAAACTATGCGAATATCTATTAAATAATTTTTAAAATCCAAACATAATCTGAAAGTTCTTATATTTGCTTATTATAATGTAACTTTATTAACTTGTCTCATGAAAATATAAATTAATGGTACCTTACAATTAGCATATTTCTAAAAGTTCTAAGTTTTAGAATCGGATGAATAAAGAAATCAAATCATAAAAAAATGAAATGATTTACTGACTATAATTTACTGCAACATTTGACTAACAATCACTTCAATTATGTAGAGTTAACCCTCTACTTGTTCCCCAGGATATAGATCAAGAATAAATTTTAGATCGACCCCCTTTTCTAGTCTTAAATTTCTCAATTATCAATTCAGAAGTTGAGTTATTGATCTTTACGTTGGAACAGTCAGTTGCATATTTGCACATTGAGAAATGATTTATATTAGTCCCTCCCCCACCCTCGGAATTCACTCTGTTTGTGTTTTTATTTCGTCCTATGTCCCTCTTCCATTTCTTCCCGCCTTTATCAAAATGTCAAATAAGGTCAATTTGACGATGGCGCCATGCATATTTTGTTATTGTAGATCAGTTAAATGAACCCGTCACGAAAAAATTAATAGTCAATTTGAATTATTTTATGAAACTTTATAAAAGTTTTATGGGTGCTTAACGAAATATATATATCCTTTATCGAAATAATAGCAATTCAGATCCATTTACCCAACCAGTGTGTTATTATGGATGAAAGTAAATCATATGAAAAAATTCAACTTCAGCGATTGATATTTTTTAGACTTGTGGATAATTTATTTTAAGAGTTATATACTATTACTATAAAGGTTGATATATGTTGAAAAATAAATCTTTTTTTCGCAAGCTTTCTTGATTAACAAAGGGTGTTTGATTGACATACATGATTGAGTGCATTTGTAATATATTTGTTCGATTGTTTCGAAAAGGTGACCCAGTGTGGCTAGTTTATTTATAAATGGCAAATTAAATAGATGTATATATTATGTACACATAAATGAATAAAACCATGGATGAATAGCGAGATCACTAATGTATTATTTTATTAAGAATCTTTAAATTAGAAAGGAACGTAATAAAGTAGTTGAATTGAATAAAAATAAGTTTTGTATTTTAATATTTAGCGAATATCTAGATTATCAATTACAGTGATGATTTCAATTTTGAAGAAATGTATACGAAAGTTTTTTCAAATCATGCTTTTAGATAATTCGGATCGTTTAATATGCCCATTATATATTTTTGTGGAATTTCAAAAAAGTCAAAGATTTACATGTATTAATATTATAATTGTAATATAATAGATGTGATACCATATTCGCAACCATGGATTAAATGAAATTAATACACAAGAATTTGAATAGAATATATATGGTATAAATAGTCATCAAGTATAGATAATGTAATAATAAATAATAATTAGTAGTATGTAGATAATAGTCCAATATGTATAATATGGCATATATAATAACTTTCAAGGATTAATTGGCTGCCTAGAATAAATAGTTTGGAAGGGAAGGGAGTGGGGAGGGCGTAGGTTCAGAGTATCTTTCGACGATAAGTTAGGGGATACAGAAACAATTTACAACGGTGACATTAATTCATACATGTTTGCGGGCAACAAGCGTAATATGTACCTAATAATAGCAAAAGAAGCAAAAAGAATACACTAGAGGAAGTAAGCAACAAGTAGTATGTCACTCGAATCGGGTAAGTATAGGCATGGTGTTGTGTTCGTTAGATCAAAACGCATAATGATTATTATAGTCACTAAGGATGAAGATGGATATACTAATAATGACAATGGTGTAATCCATATTATTAGATAAGGGCCTAGCAGTATTAATGCCGGCAACTAGGCAGTATGTGTTTATAATCAATAGTAAATTCAAGTTCGAGGGTAATCAACTGTAGTATATGGAAATCAAGGTAGTGTATGTAGGCAGAAAAGTCAATCAACAAATAGATAAGTTACTATGGCAATATGTTTATTATTACAAGTATGTATATATATTGTAGCGTCAGATTAGCACGCGTATCTAAGATAAAAACGATAAGAATAACCATATTTTTAAATAAAGAATTTCAGTATAACTCAGTGTATAATAATATTAATATGTCTAATATAGCTCATTATGATATCACTAAGAATCATTGTCAGACAGCAACAATATCATATTGTTGTGGTTGGGAATATTGCTAAAAAGTTTTGTATTGTGTATAAATATGTAAGTAGTATATGTATAGTAATATAATAGACAATTATAAATAGGGGTTTCGCGGGAAGAACATATGCATTGTTGATTCAAGGTAATTGTAATTAACAGCCCTGGGGCGTATAGCAATTAAATTGTATACTGCAACAACACACAATACACACACATGTATTAGCAATAAGAATATCGATAAAGTTAGTTTGCTGTTGTCTGTTATAGACTATAGACTATAGAGAACTTTTAAATGTATGTATTATTAATTAATTAATATAAGCGCAAAATCTGTAGTAAAATATCGAAGAATTAATTGAAGCCTAAACTTCGGAGAAGGAGACATCGACCTCTTCAGAAACTGGATGTTCCACGACGTATTTGAGAACTAATTCCTTCACCTCTCCTGCAAAGAACAGAAGAAACCTTGTGGTTACAACATGACACAGAAATTACGCAGAGGGGATGTTTTATAATACACAGTGCATTACTATTGTCAACGAAACTGCAGGGGAAGGAATGAAAAGCGGGCAGAATGAGAATAAAGGATGAATTACTAACCTGGCTGGATCTCAAGATCCCACTCGACATTGTTAGCTCTATTGATGCGAACTGGTTTGCTCTTGTCGTACTTCTCTGGATGCTTGATCACCGGTTCGAGTAGACTCACCTGAAGTAACACAATCAAATGGAAACATATAACCCTGGACTTATGATGCCAATTCTTAATTGAATAAATACAATCCTAGAATACGGATGTGCTGATGATTGTAAACCAACCTTGATCTTGTCCTCTGCGCTGATCGGCAACTGATCCATAATCAGTATTTTAATGACGCGTTCGTGGGTGTTCTTCACCTCGATGATCTGCTTGAAGGTGACCGAGGCATTCTTGCCACCGGTACCCGACACCTCCTTGTACTTGAACATGGGGTTGTAGGCCACCTTGATCCCGTGGTCTGCTCCCAGATAGCAGGTGAAGTCCTCATTGGGCGCCACCGCACCTATCGAAGACTGAAACAGATGCCGAACAGGTTAGACTACTTTATTTAGAATTGATTATAAAGATTTGATCTATTTTAAGATATTAATGTTTAGAAATTCACAGATAGGAAGAAACTTTAGGAAGTAACACAGTGTATCGTACATTTATAAAAGGATCAATTTCAAATTAAAATCTGTAAGCGTCAGTAATATCATAAACAGTAAAAAGTAAATATTTTAGTTAGTTATTCAAAGATGAAGTTGTGTTAAATTAACAACCAGACATCGATATATCCATTCATTTATTCGAAAGATTTTGACAATCATAGGAAATTGATCATTTAATAGAAACGTCTAGAATCCAATTCATCTTCAGTGAAGCCTATCAGAGCGAATCAGTATTTTGTATTTGAAAACATTTGTTCCAAATAAAGATATTTGGTGGGAATAATAAAAACTACAGCTGGTTGAACTAGAGAACACTGCCTCTCTCCTTCCCAACAACCGTCAATCAACTCAGGGATATTTATACTTGAAGAAAACAAGAACCACAACTGATAGATTTCCATGATAAGAAATTAAAATTTAAAAACATAATTTTCTACTGTATCAAATATATATTATAGGAGTGGTGTTTTTCCATGTGTTCACATCAAAATTCTATTAAAATATTTCTTAGTTAAGGGACAGTATTTAAACTCAATCTCCCTAAATCACGTTAGCGGAAATAGTAAATAGCTTATTTCAGTGTTATAAGATCCTATAAGAACTTAAAAGATCCTTATAAGAACTTATAAGATCCTTATAAGAACTTATAAGAATTTGTTCAAACATATAAGATGATATTGATTACCTTTCCAACAAAATTATTGTCCACATAGACATTGGTCTGACCGGCAAGCAAGGCAAATTTGGAGGCATTGACAACACTGGCCTTGAGGTAGGCAAAAGGCGACCGTTTGGGTGCTGAAATGTACTCGAAGGTGGGCGACAAGTCGATAATAGCCACTGTGACACGGTGTCCTTCATTGTCACAGGGTATGATTGCGGGCGGGCGTGCGACCTCAAACTGTGTACTCTGGGTAGGTGGGTCACTACCCCTCTTCAGGGTTCCATGGGGTGTCAATGGTAGCTATAAATAGTGGAGAGGGGGGAAAGGGGGGAATGCGTCTTTAATTCTGGGGCTGCAGAAGATTAATAAAGCTTTCCGTGCGACTTTTAAAATTATTTATTCATTATATAATAATTATACAATAGAATAAAAAGATTTATTTACATATTCGATGTAAATTATATACAGCTAAATTGAATTGTAATTGATTAAAAACTATATTTTTATTCAGTATTTTTATAATTTAGTAAGATCTAAGATAAACAGTTTGAAGGATGAAGTTGAAGCCCAATTAGGATGATGAAGTTGAACTTTCTTATCTTGTCACTTCCAACCGTGTTAAACCAGATCTTTACTCCACTTTATGTAAGTTAATTTATTACTATACTATACTACAGTACTACCGTTTGTACCATGTCGAGACTAACTCTTGTTACATGTACAGCATGGAATCAATACAATTCTGTAGAATGTCCTAGGCAAACTCTAGCATTATGAATGGATGAAGCATCTGGAATTTATGGGAACTCACGTGAAGAGATATTAGTGACAGGGCCTATAAACAAAGTGACATGTGGAATATATATGTATGATTGAAAACGTGTTGGTTCATTAATTTACAAAATACACGAAAGCTAATAATATATCTATCAAGTAAATGTAACATTTCTACATTTTTTTCTAACTATATAAGCCGGGGCCTGGGAATAAAAGCAAACTCGTGACAATAATAATTAAAGCTGAACTCAAATTTTTTAATAAAACGTAAGATTCACAATTTGACAATGACCAGCTGTTTACCACCACATCATACACACCCTAAAAGTAAACTCTACTACAATAAAAGCATTGAAAATATGAAATTGTTAAATATTAAATAATTAACAAAAATCACCGTTGCTAAAATTGAAAAATAAGAATATAGTGTCCATAAAACCGGTTAATGCTGACATTTTAAAATGAAAAATTTTTGTAAACGTTGAATTGATTTGAATTACAGACTTGTTAGAAAATGGCTGTTTTTTAATAATAATTAAATGAAACAACTGTTAATAAAGATGATTAAAACTCGCAAGTTGGAAGCATATATATATAGTATAAGTCAAACATAACAAGTTTGTATTTTAAAGAACAGTTTCAGAAATGTTTTTTGTTAATGCAACAAGAAAAGTGTGATTAATGATGGCGGCAAACGGCTGTGTTATGGGTTTGCTTGAAGCTTCAACTAAGAGTATTAAGAGAACTGGATTGTAAAATCTTCATGGTTGGTACAAACTTACAGGTTTTGGAGACTGAGATTCCATAAGCATTTGTCGTGACTAATAGAAATGGGTATAACACAAATAACAGATTCGTTAGATCGACAATTTACTAACGGACTTCAACTTTGTTAATCAGAGTTATTTAATAGTTCAAATGTATTCAAATAAACGTGTTACTTATATTTTTTAGCCTAAAGTTAGCTAAAAAAGTAGAGTAATGGGATCACCAGACACCGCAGAATAATGTACATGAAATTAATATCTTTAGCGCTAAATTTGCGGGAACTAGGATTAAAAAAAAGAGGCGCACAAATCCAAACATTATTTATATGTCCTGTATCTAAAGAATTTTGTAATAGACCGAATTTGAATAATTATAAAGGATCAGTTATTTCCCTTAGTATTGAAGGTAAATCCAGAGATCCTGAATAAATCAGTATTAAATTATTGGGTCAATTATACATAAACTGGTTCATGAATGTTTCAATATCTACACAGCTGTAGAGTTTTTAGTTGAATTTATATACATGAAATAGCAACATAGAAGGTCTAAAACCTTGTTTTAAATAGAAAATATTCACAGACGGTATTACCCTAATTGACATACTTAAAAAACGTAAAATAGTGGAGTTATGAGATATTACTGCCGGTAAAAAGTGTAGCATTTTGTAATGATGATTACCAGGAAATTAGGTTCGCACAATATTTTAATCAAACAATCTATCTCCAAATATGAATATCAATAGAATAGAATATTAATAAATAATCAACTAATAATTGGTTGTTCTACTTAACAAGCGATAATAAGATTTGAAAGTGTATCTACAAGATCAACTATGATAGTACGTAATATAGGAGTTTCAGACACAGTACATATAAATAATAATAACATTGTGAAACAGAAGTTTTATAGATATCATCAATTCAAGTGCAGATTTGAATAATCAAAAAATAGAAATTTATAGAGGGGTGGCTTGTATATTAGACCTATATTGTTATTATCAAAGTGGGTATTGCTAGCGATGTATAAGAAGATGCAGATGGCTGCCTTTGATTGCAGCCTGCCCTGTACTATAGCCAGCTGGTGTTAGCTTGTGTAGTTTTACTAGATCGGTATCAATCAACCACTTACACCAAACATGGAAAGGTTCGTATCCGAGGACATTTTGTCAAATCCGGGAGATTTCTGCATATAAACCATCTGAAGGAAAGCGGGGTCCGCATGCCATCAACATATTATTGTAAATATATTATACTACTTAACATAAATTTACACACATCGGTAAACGATTCAATTTATAGACAGAGATAAGAAAGAAAGATTGCCAAAAACAAAGGGTATGCAAGTAAATAAAACAGTAATAAAAATAGGCAAGACACAAATAGCGTAAGAATGGCAGCTTAGGGAGGGGGTTGTTATCGAGGTAACGGCTATTAAAGGACAACTCGACTCTTAATGACAACATCTAGATAGACCACCTGATCGTCATTTAAGTCAGACAAGACAGGGGGGTTGTACGATTCATGCGTTGGTGATCTGATCCCATCGTCCTCCTTGTTGGCGTTATCGTCCGACATGCAAGGGTTGGCATGGTCCTCGGCAATCAGACGGGACATGGCCACCTTCTCGTTATCACGAGCGTGGAAGGAGAAAGCTTTCACCACCCGGCGACCTTTGCGTCCCTTGGTGGTCCGTCGTAGGGTGGGCACATCGCTTGGAAGGAGGAGGAAGGAAGGAGAAGACGTAGAAGGGGTGTCAACCAGAGTCTCGGCTCGGTGGAGGGATACCCGTGACTCCTAATTATGGCTTCGTTGTCAGAGTGTCTCTATCTGCTTGTTTGTCTTCTGCTCATCGAAGATTTATTTTTATTTTATGCACATGATGTTCACTGACGATGTTGATGTATTTTATTTTGTAAATAAATCGTTCGTGGAGAAAGAAACCAAATTAAAATGAAAACACGCACACGACTTTTCAAAACGGAAAATGATAAAAGCAAAAACGTGACGCAAATGATAGATATCAAGTACAACATTGAATAGACAGGAAATACATTAGCTGGGTTCTGGATTAGTGTGTCTACACTTCATAGCCACATGCATGCTACCGTTAGGGGGGGGGGGTCAAATCAGAATAAACGAAGAGTAATCAGAGATTGAGGAAAGAGGAAAGAAGAGTGGTGGCGAGGGTCCATTGGTCGCTTGGTCGAGAGAGACGGGTCAACAACCTACCTCTGAGTCCTCCGGTTGACGTTCGAGAGTGGAGTTCATGGACGCAGGACCCATCATCATCTCGTTGGACTCGATCGTGGAGAGCCGTTTCGACTTTCTAAGTGTGGAGGAGTGACGCGACACATTCTTTTGCTTGTTGGGAGATGTGGGAGTGGGTGATAGGGGGAGATTGAATGGCAAACTGAAAGATTGGAAGGAACACAAGCGGACACGGGTTCTAAGTTTGACTGCGACTCAAAAGATTACTGACAGCAAGCAGAGGACTTTGAGGTACACAATTTGTTTAGTATATACTAAATAGCTTGACTAAGTAGTTCTAAGTCTCTATGGTAGTAGACTAATTGTTAGCCTAGACGCGCAACATAGAACGAGACAGAATCAGTTTGAAATGTATTCTTACTGAACGACAGCCACAAAATTAGGACATTCGCTTGAGTGGAGGTGTTTAATTAGTATTTTTTGTTCTCGAGGATGTATCCTGTATTCTCTAAGAAAATTGAAAATTACAAAAGGAAAATTTGAAGATTAATTTCATAATATATTTCAAGGTGAAATGAACAATAATTTCATCTCAATGTCTCTGATTCTGTGGTTCAAATTACTTAATAGCAAGTTATGATACAGTTTTAATAATAAGTAGTACTGTAACAAGTAGTGCTGTTCAAAAGTGCCTCTATACTGCAAAAAATAGCATAAAACTATTTATATATATATATAAAGAAGAACAATGATACAAATATACACGTAAGAAAAGTAACAAATATCTTTGAAATCCAAACGATATTTAATCCTCAAATTAAAGGTTAGTATGATAATAATTAGATTCTCTATATCGGTTAAATTCTAATTGAAAAACCGTTAAGCATTAAAAGAGTTAATGAGTTAAAACTTCAAAGGGGTGAAGATGATGATTTTTGAGATATTGACTTACGCTTCTTTAGGTGAGTCTAATCTTGGAATAGGGCTACGATAATTGAAGAAATAAGTTAAATGAATGAAGCAACTCAAATTATGAAAACAGAAATTTAACATATAAACAAATAAATGTGAGAAAGATAAAAATTAACAAAAGTGGATGAATGGTGCGAACAACAAATAAAAACAAAAGTTAAATAAATAGTCTTTGTTCATTTTTTCTGTTTATAGTAAATATTTAGAAAATGCTGAAATTATGGAACTAAAAATCTCGATTAACTAAGAAAGTAGTGGGAGAGAGTAGTGTGTACGGATGGACACAGGAAAAATGTTGATAAACCAATCTATTATTTGTCATTAAAGCTTGGTATCGTAATCTCCAAAAGAAATCACATATGAAGGTTGTGCGGGCCAACGTTTTTTTTAATGTCAAATTAAAACCAGCTTTAATGTCAAAATGGCTTATGCAAGATGAAGGAAGCTACATTAAACTGTGCATTGGTGATTAAAACAGAAAGCAAAAATTATTGATAACAAATTAGTTTCTTTCTCCACTCTTGTTATCAGAGATTTATCATTCTATCTCGGCAATTTTCCCGTTTTGAATCGACACATGTGTATACTATACATAAGTCATAAAGTATATTCAGCTAAAAGTACGAAAATACAAGATGCCGAGAGCTGTGTCAAATTTGGTTAAAGAATATGGGTAGCAGTAATAATCATCATGATACTAGATCAAACATAATTCATTAAGGAGAACATGTACGAAGTGAACAAGTGCTAAAATTAAATTACACTGCCTTATCTACGTGGAGTAATTTAACCGTTTGCGTTCCTATAGAAACGGAAAACTATTGCATCAGAGGATAAGACTTACTGTGAAAATCGAGAAAAAAACTTGGGTGAGCGAATTAAGTGTTTGAAACGATTTCTAAAATTATACATTAGAGTATATGCGGTAAGAAATATACTTCATTATAATTTTCTATAAATTTTTCTGTGTGGTCTATAATATTGTTCCTTACAAGAAAACTAAATGGAAGTAATTAAGACGGCATGCGTGAAGCCAAAAGTTTAGTTTGACCTAAAGTTCTAAAAGATAGTTTTTGCGTTTGAAATAAGTAATAAAGTAAAACAAATTTCTATGTTTCGGTGTTTGTGAGCAATTTGTTGTTTTTACCATATTCTGGGGAGGAGTCTGAGTAAAGTTAATAAATCACGTAATAAGAAAAGAAAAAGACATCAAAATATAATACACGGTTATGAAAGTCTTTGGAACATGTATATAATGTGATGTATGAGTCATTTTTTTATAAACGAAAGGAGATTGTAGCCAAATTATGCTAATAGACCGTTACTCAATGTAAGCTAAAATATGCAATTAAAAAAACAAAATAGGATTAGCTTAATTGATGAATTTTTTAATAAAAAAAATGGTCAAATAAAAGTAACTGTACACTGTAGAATGCTTCAAATAAAATTATTTAAATACTAAAATAAAAATTATAAAATCGGTTATTTCATTTAGTTATTTGATCAAATTTATCAAAGAGTTATGTTTTTTGTCGAATTATATTATTTAGAAATTAATATTTCCATTTATCAATAATAAATGTTATATAGCTGATATATCGTGTGTTTTTGTAAATGTAGGTACGTCTCTATAACATTAATATAAAAGGGTCCGAATTGATAGCTTACGTTTTACTACTCTTGAAATGTATTCTTTGAATTCCAAGGTCTGGAACAGTACCGCCTACACCAGGCTGAGATGTTGACAGAACCAACTGACCAGTCTCCCAATCTTCTCCAGTGGCTTGTTGAACCATTCCATAATAGACAATCTAAGCATGAAGGAGAATAGATAATAGACAAACTAAGAATAAAGGTGAATAGATGATAGACAAATTAAAATAAAGAAGAATAGATAATACAATCGCATTGTAAGAAATTTGCTCATAAAGGTGTCTATAGTACTGAAAATTCCTTTATTCCAAATAGAATTGTATAACTATGAAATAATTTTTTGAATATTAAAAATTTATTCTTGAATTTCTGAAGTACAATTTTGAAAGACATTCTGATATTTACCCTTGTCGGATATTTAGAAATCTATATGCTACAAAACACATTGGCTCAAACATTTTAAAACCATTAAGCAGTTTCCATAGCTACACACTCCAAATCTTCCAGCTCATTTCACTCTCATCGTGACGGAAATCTAATCAAATTGTACGGAAAACGGAAAGAGAAAAAAGTGAAATTTTCTAAAAGCAAAAAAGTAGATTTACGGCAATAGAGAAAACGGCATAGAATTGAACTGTTGGTCTGACAAAAACTTGTAGATGTTGTTAACGATTCCCTCCTTCGAGAGAGGATTTATTGTGTTGAGCATGTTCGCAGATAGAACTATTTTCCGAACTTCTCAGTTGGGAGAGGAGCTTCCATGTAATCAAATATAACGAATTGTGACATTCTAGTAGGTATATAGTGTTTTATGCGTGGCGACAATTGTTCATAGACATTAACTTTAATAATATATTTAGGAAAATAAAGGGAAACATAAGTTCAATAGATCCTCTTTCAATAAAACACATTTAAAACGGGATTTAGTTTTACTTATTTTAAGCTTGTGATTTTATATATTTAAAAAATGTTTTGTCTATTATAACTGGAAAAGATTTTACCTTCATGTTTCCATCGCTGTTAAAAATTCGGATATCATAGGTGGGAGTCCACTTCGTATTGTTAACAATGTATGAGAAGTAAAGCTCGATTTGAGTTGTATCTCGTGATTCAATGAGAACAGACAGCTCCCTGAAGAAGAAGAGAGGAAATATATTAATTCTACAATATCGATCCATTTTCTCACCGCCATTTCTTTCAATTAGACGTATTACATTCGCCGAGAATAAATATGAGATGTATATGAAGCTAGAGCTTAGATATTAATTGGAATTTTGGCAGAATATAATATTTCAAACAAACAATTCTACTTTAATTAATTAATCTAATTATTCCAAAGTTTCATTTTTTTATTTTCAATATTTTACGAATAATGAGTTATTATATTTCTGGATTAAATTAATTATAGATATATAATTATACTTTTAAAAGGTATTATTTCATTTTTCATATTTCAAAGATTTATTTCATTTTTGTAAAGATATGTATTTATTTTTAGTGGTATCATAAATAATTGAAATTTAAGAAAAATAGTGAATACCCGAGATGAAAGAAATAAGAACTATATACATCTCGTTATACCTAATACTTTAAGGAATATGATTGAATAGATCTCAATATTATTTTTCAATCTTTGTGTTTCTCAATGCGTAATTTTCATAATATATCCTGTGGTCAATATACTCCTTACTAGTGGGGGAGGGGGGGGGGGAGTCAAAACTGTTCCTCTTGTAATTCGGCGATTTCGAATAGGTTGGGCAGGAGATGGAAAAGGGAAAGTGGGTAGGAAAGAGAGGGTAGAGGAAGGAGACAGCAAGCAGATCCTTCATTTGAATGCTAATCATGTGTCATGCCAATGGAATCAACTCCTGAGAGACATTCTCTGGCGTCAATGTCAGCTTCAGAGTCGAAACTTTTTCAACATCAAATCTTGCTCAGTTGAATATTAGTGAATATACCTTCCTTATAGAGACAACTAGTGTAGATCTAAGTCTTTTTCTATGTATATATGCAAATATTCCTTTGGTCTTTTTGTGTGCGTATAGACCGCAAGTTATAGCGAAACTGAAAAGGGAGCTTTGACAAAAAAATTGAACGCAGTGAAACTTGCATGTATAATTATGCGGTAGAATATCGACACTGGAACCAGAGACTAAAAGTGTCTAACACGCAAATCAACTATGCTGTTAATTATACAAAATCCTCTCAATTCTGACGATGTAAAAATGTCCAACTTTTTTAGTCTCTCTCTCTCAAGCACAGAATAATAAAAAAGGAAAACACTACTACTAGCTAACTATAATAAGAAGCAAATTTTTCTTCACCCAATCGATCTGTATGTCATACCTAATCAAATAAGTCAAAAGAAATTAAGCGAAGAGGCCCCGCATTCTCTCTAACTCTCGACTTTCTCGTCGGTTTTCCAGCCTCTTGCGAGGGACGCGAGATCGAGTTGTTGCTAAAAGACAATATTTCATAATTCAATGAGGAAAAATGAGGGGGGACGAAGACGCAGCAGAATGGAGTCGTTGTTCATGAATTCAAGTGACCATAAACAATCGAAAAGTTGCTCAAGCTTTATGAAGAGCAATCTATCTTGCAATTTTTCCCGGGATCTTTTCCTCCGGCTTAAATCAATCTAATCCTTGTTTTAAATTCGTCCGATAAGCACTCACTGCTTCCAGTTCAAAATGGAATTATAATTTGGAGTAAAATAGAACATTTTAAGAAAATGATTCCTCAGAGATTAATAGTATTTTAGCTCCAAATTTTTATGATACAGGATAAATCAATTATTTGTTTAACTCTCTTCCGTTTGAAGTGAACATTTTAGGATAGGAAGGATAATTAATTTTTTTAATTAAACAATTGCGTTTATCAAACCTTGAAGAAAAATTAGGGAGAATTGTTCCATATAATCGTAAAACACTTAAGCTGTTCATTAAAGCTTAATTAATGTTCATTTATAAAGAACCATTAGAAATTTTAAACATGGCAGGGAGCCTCTTTTCATACTCTCGTTCCCCTATTCAGTTGGGGCGCTTTGCATGATTAGGTAGATTGTGGAAAGGGAGTTTGTCCCAAATCGGAATTCCATTATCCATGATTCTCATATCTAAACAACTTTGCAATTTCTGCCTCCAAACCATATACAAAAAAGATCTATACTCACCCAATATATAAATACAACCGTGCCCTACATAGTATTATACTTTTATGTTGATAAATGATTTACTATAGTACTATAAAGTAGAACTAGAACCACATATTTCATACTCCCCTCTCCTCCCATACCCAGTCTCCACCTTCTATATTCCTCACAACTTCATCATAATGCAATATACAATGTCAATCAAATAAAGTGTAGAGATGACTCATATCAAATATTTGCTGCATTTTTCTACATAATGTGTATTTTCGTGACTTGCACACTTTTTTCTGTTTTGTCCTCGTAAGCATAGTGTATTGCCTACAGTAGTCCATTTGAAAGTTAATAATTAATAAATTAATTATAAAATAAACGTAAGGACAGTTAATGCATGGAAGACTGATTCAACCGTTCTTACAATAATTTCCCCACAACAAAAGGACATTGTTTCTGAGAATATAATTACCAAGACCTTCCACTGTTTGAACACAAACACATTGATATTAAAGAAAGAAATCCACTTTGCACAAAATATTAATCAGCAACTATTTCCAAATAAGGTCAGACGAAAGGTCATAAAATATTTTATTATCTCATAAAATTATTTTCTTATTCCAACATTCCAGTGGTTATAGAAACCCACACCATCACATTCTAAAGACTTCTTTTTTATTTTCAATGAAAAAACTAAGCCAAACTTTCTTTATAGTTTTAATATTGGATTTTTAATTATCACATTGTGTTCTCAATGACTGACGCAAAACTCACCGAGCCATCTGCTCGTCATGACGAAGCTCCACATCCTTCAGCATCTTCTCGAGATCCTTGATGTTGGAGTGAGTTTTCTCCATGTCGTCCTTGACGTTCATCATCCCCTCGTCCAGGCGCTCCGCTTGGTTCTCATACAAACCAAAGAAACTGTTCAGTGTGTCCATGTGTTTGGGGTCAAAGGCGTCAACTGGTCCATTTTCCTATGAAACCCAACCACAAGAGACATCTACATTTCGATAGTCTTGAATGGCAATCTTTTGTGAAAAGGTTACTATTTAATATAGATTATGGTGTAGTTTAATATTCAAATAGTTTTAAAAATGAATTTGATTGAATTGACATTGACATTGACATTGATCGAAACAATAAGAGATAAATAAACACACTTGTTTCAAAATAAAATGAACTAACTAATTGTAGTACTAAAACAAATTAGACTCGCTACACTTGTACCATTGTGATCAAGCATAGAAAATAATTCTACTTGGGAATGTTATCTATTCTATAGACAATTAAATCCAATGTTCGACATTCTTCATTTTCACTAAATGTCAATCATAAAAAATATAAATAAACACGCACAAATTTATAATATTATAACAAAATGTCTGCATATCGAAAAATATTTCCATCGATTATTCTTAATTCAACATGAAATACGACCCCGTAGGACTATGACGACCGTACACACCAAATTCTCGACAAACTCGTAAGAAAACGACTATTCCTCTCCAGGAAGCGGAAGCTTAGATAACAGACTCCAAGATATATATCAAAGAGAAAGTCGCGCTCTAAAAGTTTTTCCCAGTCCCGTTCTCTGGCAGTGTGTCTCTGTGAATTGATTATTCCCCGTGAAGTGTATATCTTGAGAAATTCTGTGAATCATCTATCAAAGTGATTTAGATTTCAAATCACCCGCGACTACAGCTGCTCCCAAGCCCTTTCGACAGACTAATATATAGTAATGACGAAGACCAGGAGAGGAGAGGAGAGACATCAACTCCAAGCAGAAAGTGTGAAAAAAGAATTGATATTGAACTTTTTTGGGCGAAATTTTCTTTGAAAGACTTTTTTTAATCCCGGCAAATAAATTCTTTTAAAAGAACAGTCGTGGCTGTTGTGGTTAGCTTGTGTTGGTTGTTTACAGTTCTCTCCTGGTGTGTCACTATAGACAAACTATTTACAGACTTTTCGGGAAGTTTTCATCTTGTTAACCATCTCTCTCTCTCTCAATATTGTAATGGGTCCTTGGTCTGTCTGTAATGGCTTACATTACAATGTCATTAATGCTTATTAATAAGAGGATGTTTGAAACAGTTGAATTATAGACATCAAACAAGAAACGAAATATTAAACAGAAGAAAAACAAGATTAAAAATTCGACATTAACAGTTTTGATAGTTTGAAATAAAATGTTAGGAATATCCAACACCAACTGTATAAATTCATGCATAAAAGAAACGAAAATAAAACAAATTTACCGTTCATAGCCAAACACAGAGAGCCTAATTTATAGGTGGTTATAGGGTACAGATAACAATTATTAAGTTAGGTATATGAAAACAGATAAGTTACTTTACCTGAGTGTACACTATTTAGAAACTAAAACTGGTTCACATGATGCATGGGTTCTGTAAGGGAAATTCTTAATTCATTACAAAGCCATGTTCGCAATTCAATTCGCAATTTTCTCTCATTTTTTTATATAATGCACAAACGAAGCAAACAAAACTCAAATAAAACTTATCGAATAAGAAAATAAGAGAAGTAAGGTGAATGGAAAGTAATTGTAGAGATATATATTGTCCTTTTTTCCTCGATTGGATATAAAGTTTGCATGCATGAAATACAACAACTCACGCCACGAACCGCAGTTATGTCGCTCTGAAAGTGTGGAATGGAATCAAAGATGGAACCAGGCAATAATCCTATAACTGGGCTCACAATAATTAAAGGACACAGCTGATATTGTAATTATTATAGAATGGAAAATGTCAATAATTCAGGTTCAGATCAAAATTTCCGGTATTATAAAATAGGAGAATTGTTTTATTAGGTTCGTATTTATGTATAAATCAATTTTAAAATTTTATCTCTTCCAGTTGTTGCTAGATTTTTATTGGTAAATTGGTTTATGGATTAGTATATTTGAATTACTGTAGTCCTCCAATCTCGATAAGATTTACAACATCAATGGTGGTTATAGTACAGTTTTACAATATGGAAAATACAGTAATTTTAAAGGTTTACAAAATAGTTCAGTTATTGATTATAAACATAAATTCAAACTCAACACAATCTAAAATATATATTCTATTCTAAATGTATATTGTACAATTATATATAATGTTTTGAGTTGTATTATATTATCTTTATTATTATTAAAATAAAGGTTACACTTTCAATTTTCAATATATGAAAAAAAAGACGATCAAGTTGTGAAAAATCAATAAAAATATCGGCTCACCTTGACCTCCTTCTGGTCCTTGTGTTCAATGAGTGTATCAGCGAAGGTGTCCAGGACAATTCGCTGCTTCTCCAAACGGTGTTGCTTAGCAACCAGCATATCGATATGTGACTTCTGCTGCTTGATCTTCTCCTTGAGCTCGTGTTGCACTTTGGACAAGTTGGCCTCGTCTTCCTGAAGACGCCGGGCGTGGAAGTTAACGTCTTGGATGGTGGCAGGTCCCTTTACTTCAACCCTGTAGAGACCAATGTTAAAATCTAGGTTTTATTAAATGTATAATAGTTTATGTTGTTTAGATATTTTTTCATCATAACAAATATTAATATTGTAACAAATAAAATATTTTTTCACCACATGAAACAAATTTACAATATTTTGAAAAATTTATTATTTTTCACTCTTCTGGTGGAAATTTATTTCAATAATCTTAAAGAGTATTATTATAAGTCACAGTATAGCGTAACTAAATAAAACAATGTCAGACAATAAATATTTTGTCAACTAGTTTAAAGAGATAACAGTAAAATAAGGTGATCTAAACATCCAAAATTTAATTTCTACTCGTTTAAGATTCATTATAGCCAAACAAATAAATTAAACTGATTGATTCTTTATCGTCAACATAATTACACAGGAAATTGGACATATACCGGCTCAAATTCCATTATTTAACCTGAAATCAATCCTTAGATAGTTAAATACATAACAAAAAGACTTCCTCTGTAAGATCTGCAAATCATTTGACGAGAGGTTGTATAATTATAGATTCCTCTCAGGGAGTATTGTCAATCCTGGACAATTTGTCCTCTCTAAAAGATTCAGTAATTTCCTATTGCATGCATTATTCCTCTGCCAAATATTCACGGAGAAGTTATCTTAAGGCATTACAAGGCATGTAAGGAGAACAATTTATAGATGGGAGAGGTCAGAAGTGTAAATGTCGCCTGCCGGACCTTTCTTTGCAAGTGGGATTATAATATTTTCATTTCGCTCCTCTTTTTAAGCAATCAATCAATAATATCTTCTGTGTCAATCAAAACAGATGAAAAAATCCGGCTCTATCTTCAATGAGATATAATATCTCTATTACATTCTCTACTTTTTAAACTCAAACGAAACTAAAGTTTGAAAAAATTTATATCGATTTTAAATAAGTGAAAATATAAAATTTATAAAATTATTTATGGAATTATTTTTGAAATAAAAATAACTTTTAGTATTAAGTGTGATAAATCTATCTATCTAGCAAAAAATCTACCATTTGGATACTGTATAGAAGTACAAAATAGTTAACATGTGGCCTTTTATACGCTTGAATCATGTTTATAATCATCAGTATAATAATAGATACTTTAAACTAAATACAGGCCATGTTTCAACTAAAATAAAACCAACAATAATAATTGCAGTATCTATATCTCCGTTTATTTGTAACAAATTGTTGGTTATTTCAGCTATCGAGATAATGTACATATTCTGTAGAAGATTCATTTTCCAACAACTGGATTTCATTCAAATTGCAGTTCACTTTCTTGTACCATATCAAACATATAGAACTTTTTAAAAGTTGGCATCAGCGCATTTAAATTTAATCACTATTTTATTACTCTTGGCCGCCAAAAGAAATTCACAGATTTTCATATACTTGTGGCAAACACGCATATGTTAAAGATCTTCCGGAAAGTCAAGCCTGAAAATGAGTTAAAGATACCCACGTACATAGTCGGTATGTTTTAAAATCTCTGTTTGTTATAAATTTGGATGAGTCACTTAAGATATATAGGCAAAACATTTCACCTTGAACGCAACATTCTTTAGCAATGTGCATGAAGGTATTACCCGGGTGTGCATATAGAATGGGCACTACAGCAGACGTATTCAGACGGATTCTTCTCGCTATATTACAAAATAGTTGAAATAAGCATAAACCATAGTCAAATATGGTTTCTGCAATTACCTCGTAAAACATCGTATCTGGTAAAATCTATAAAGTCATTTACGTAGTTGATATTTTTATGTATAAACAACCAGTCATCGATTACATACAAGTTTTTTTGCAAGAATTACGGGACTTTTCATGTATTGATTTTTATTTCTTGGAAATATTTATCAACATATTAGAGATAGATAAATGAGTATTGTGTCATTTATCTTCCTCACAATCTATATAGTTACCCATTTTATCAAGTCCTAACCGGAAATTAAACTTAAATAACTCGTCTAGTGATGGCCGCATTTTAAGACTTTAGAAATGGTTTCATATCGAAACAGTTGCATAGGAGACAGCGCAGTTCCGAACATTTTATTGACAAATTAATTATCCTAGTTAGGTCGTAGGAAGGAAATTATTTTACATTTAAATGTCTATAATTACGATAAAGTGTATTTAATAAAACATTTTTGACGACATATAAACTATTTTTTGATATATTTAATCGTAAGAAAACTGTTCTGATGCATTTCTGATTAAATTTTAAAAGGTCACATTTGTAATTAAGATTTTAAAAATTCATTCGCTGCATTGCATTACTACTAATTCTAAACCAAAGATTACTTGTAAAATAGTTTACTAGATTATATGTACATATACTACAGTTTTCCAATAAAAATGCGACTCGCACTATTTAAATTACGACAACTTGAAACTAACACTGATCACAAATATAATTTGACAAAATTTAAAAAACATATAATCAGATCAAATTTTCCTTGTAATTCTTGAAAAATCGATAAGAAAATACCTCAAAGATTTCTTAGAGATTTCATGGCATAATTGAACAATGACGTATTTGTCATCACATATTTTAAGTCGTTTACATTCTTAAGAAGATTACATACTTCAAATATCTTTTAAATTTATAATTTAACGTTTTTTCAAAGAGATATAGAAGGATTGCCAACCATATGTCTGAATGAGATTAATTAGATCCTTCAAATAATTGGCATAAACACATTTCTATTCGTGTTACTATATTGATCAGTTTGCAGTGTGAGTCACGATTTTAAATTGAAGTTGAGAAAATATGAACTGTGCAGGGTATTGTTGAATGCAATTAATGTCAATGAATTTCATATAGAGATAATGACAGCTAAGTAACCACTTCTTTCTTTTATGCAAGAGAGATCGTTTATTGTCAACATTGACAAAAGACGTAAGTTTAATCGATTGATTTGGTGAAATCTAGAAGAAATCTCATGTTGAGGAGATCAATAAATTGGGAACTAAGTGGGGAATGTAAATAGTAATCACACCTTGCAAATTTACGTGCGACAGTATTATAGAATTGGGTCTTGGAAGAAAAATCATATTTAATAAATAATTAATTAAACCAATAACAATTTAGAGGGGACCGTTGTCTCACCGTATGGAATCCTTATCAATGGAGGGCGACAATCGAGTGAAGACTATCTCCGAGAACTCGCCGGCGTTGACTTTGGGCCGCACACATCGACATACTTCAGCCTTGTCAAGGTAGACAGTGACCCAAGCAATGGGACACTCAGGAGCGCAGAAGATATTCCTCGACTCCCCCATCTGACCTCCCCCACCTCCACGTGCGACCACCACAGATGGCCCACTATCATTGTAATCCTGTCCCCCGTCGGTCGCAAATTCTTCTTCTGCGAGACGAGCCATTGGCATCTTCGTCTGTTTGTGCTGTTGTGTAGAGCGGCTGGTATTAACCTGCTGCTGGGGGTGTTGCTGGGTGTTGGGGATGTGGGCGATATTGTTGGTTGTGCTGGTCTTGATCACCACGGGCTGTGCAACAGTTGTCTTTGGCGGCGGCTGTGAGTATTGATATGGGTTCTGTCGCTGGAGAATCACCTCCTGTTGAAGAACTACTGCGGCCGGAGGAGGCTGTTGTATTGGCTCCTGGTAGACGACTGGTTCTGGCGGTGGTAAAATAGGCGCGGGTGGCGGTGGTGGCGATGGTTCGCGTTGCGGTTCGAGGTGTTGTTCTCGCTGTTGACTTTGAAGGTTGGCGCTGGTGACCTCTTGGATCTGCTGGTGAAGAGCAGAAGACTGGCTATTCGGTGCGTAACCCAAGCTGGGGGCTGGAGCAGTGGATGCTATTCCTGGATTGTTGGCGAGAAGGGTGCTACACCAACTACAGAAGGAACAAGCAAAATCACTTTAAATAAAATAAAGATATCACAAATATATGGATAATAGTATATTTATATAATCCGGAATAATAATATAAAGAAGTAACCCTGAAATTAGCAACCTTTTTTCATTCACGTCCTGTTGGATTTGTATTCTACTCTTCAACGCTCTCTTTTTCTGCGCTTAGAATGCCTAACTAGTAAGCTGGCTGGCTGCGTTGCCGTTTTCTATAGCTATAGTCTACGAAAGCAAAAGTCGAGGGGAGAGAAACATTCAGAGGGGTAAGGGGAGGTTTATCGATAAGGGATTGGGAAGAAGTAGATAGACAGTGTCAGAGGTTTCAATGGAAGGAGTTTTACATATTCTGCCAATAGTCGTTGTTGTGAGGGGGTCTTGATTAAGGTGACTAAGAACGCTGGTTTACATAAAGAACTCTTCGGCTAGCACGATGTCCAATGTCTATCCTTGTCGCGTTCTGCTGTAGCTAACTCCACGAGAAAGGGAGTTGGCAGTTTTCTTATCCGAGAATCCAGTGGAGAAGCACAGAAACCCAATAGAAACCAGTTTATAACGAACATTATTTGAGGAATTGAGTCGTATGGACTAATGGATGGAATGCGGTAGAATGAGGTTGGTGGACGGACAGTGTGGAAAGAGTGTTGTTCAAGGCGACTAAGCTTATTTTTGTGTTTTAAGTAGGGGAGGAAGCCCATTAGAGGTTATATTATAGTAAGAAATCTGAGACTGAGTACCTTAATATGACAAAATCATAAAGACAAAAGAGTTCAAACATTTGTCTTTCGGTTCTTTAAAATGAGCACTATACACCTGGCTACGGAATGCCTGATAAAGCCGATGTTTAGGATAAAGCCAGCTTTATTGATCTATATTTAAAGGGATGTTGGCATTTTATTATAAAAACCGAATTTAATCCAATTATTTATAAATATAAATAGATAGAAGAGAGGCATCTTGTGTATACAACATTCTTAAAATGAGCAAATATTTAAAATTTTACATCTGAGTAAACACAATACCATTTAAAATGCATATGAAAGGTTACATATTACAGTATATAAAAGGTGGCCTCGTCAGAAAAGGATGCCGGATTTGATCATTTAATTGCAAAATTGGAACAATAAAACTCCGTTAATGTGTTTATTTTGTCTGTAATTTTAATATCAAATGTCAAGTTCATTCACTTAGTAAAATTTGAAATAGATTTGCCAGAATTTGCTAGAATATGTTACAATTAAATTTATAATCAATTGTATAATTTTAATGTTTGAAGATCGAAAATTTACAGAAATATTTAACTAACTGAAACTCAATATTTTTGTATTTCTTAATATTACGATAGTAGTGTGTCAAAATGATAAAAATATGTTTTTCAGCGATACATTTTAATTGAGAGAAATCAAAGCTTTTACTATCGATAAAACTTTTATCATAATAAGTTTGAACCATTTTTTTATATGTTTCTAAATACACATTAAAAATACATTTATTATATTAAAAATACTAAATAAATTTTAGAAATATGTAAACAGTCTCCTTTTTTGTCTTTCAAAAATAGTATTACCTATAAAAATTAAAATAAAATCTTACCGCTCATTAAATAATTAACAAATTCATTAATAAAAAACAGTAAATCAAATAGGAATTCTGAATAGGTGAAGTGATGCACGGAATATTTAAATCGCACAAAAGTAATTCCCACAACTGGCAAAAAGATTGTATAAAGTATCACAGACGCAGTTAAAAATCACTTTTTCTCATTATAGAGTTGAGGAATGTGTAAAAATATAATAACAGGCAGCAGCACTATAGCACCAGTTGAATATTATAAAGATGACATATATCTCAGACTATATGGAAACAAGTTTAGTACACACGCTTACTTCGATTATAGTGGAGTAAGGTAGTCTGACTTGTTATCTAACACCCTGCCAATTGGATAATACAATCAACAGAAAAAGTTGTGCTTGTCGACGATGAAACGAAGGTGTCACCCTGAGGTCGCGTCCACAAGTGGAGATATCTCTTTGGTCTTGTGTGCAAAACAGGCTGGTTTTGATAAGATTTGTAATAATTATGTGCTGTTTGCGGCTTTATAACGTCACTATTATAGTTTGACTTGCTACATGTAACTAAAATTATTTACAAGTTACGAGAAATACTGTAGTGTATATGTAATCTTATAAGTTCCTCCAGAACCTACCTATAGTCTGTTGTACTCCTTCACAAAGGTAGGTATAGAATGAAACAGTCACAGAGAAAAAGCGAGAGACAATATCTGTCCAGTAGTATTACTACCATTTCATGAACTAAGTACCACTACGAAATTGAGTTAATACGTGTGTGCGTAGCCTATAGTTGGTATATACACTACATATGTACTACCCTCCAATCTCTCCATCATACAATAACAAAACATTTCGCACAAACAAGCCAAGAGGACGTCTATTTACATTCAATATTATAGTCCTCTGAATTATTAAGGCAGAAGGCTAGCTAGAGAGAGTAGTCGTTGGCTATAGATTATAAGCCTTAGGTATGCATCATACCTTTTTACTATATATCTAATAATGTGACAGACAGCAATGTGTTCACCATTTGGGAGTAAATAGAAGTAAGTGCACACGAAGAGAATAGCTCTTTGATGAAACGAACTTCTATAGTTCACATATAAACAAATAAATATTGATTGTTAAGGTTAGTTTAATCCTTTGGCGATTATTTATTATTGTATTTATATGAAAATAATATCTAATGTGGTTAAACTCCAAATATCACTCAAGGTTGGTGCATTTGTGAACAGTCGCAAATAGTCAAAATGAGCATAAAGTTAGAACTGCATTCCAACCACATAAAAGTGCAAAACACGCCTACATTATACATACTTATATATACGTGATCAATTCAACGACTTATTATGTAAATAAATTTGTTTCATAACATGTTGATACTCAAATGTTATAATATATAGTTTTGAATATATAAAAATAAAATTCAATTTACTGTTTCTTTCACTTTCAAAATAAAATTAAAGGACAGTCAACTTTACAGCACCACGTCGACACCCTTATAGGGTCAATCGATATATGCATTTTTTCAAATAATTTTGTTAACAGATTCTTATTTTTACGTTTTTTTTCTTCCGGGATTAAACAATAACAAAAAATATGCTCAAGTAACAGTTAACCTCCGCCGTATAGAGGTCAATGTTCGATTATTTGAGTACATTATTCACTTCTTGCCTTTTTTAGACTCATTTCTTTTAGCCTGCATCTTTATTTATGTATACTAATATTTATTGTTAAAGAATAAGTGACACACAACCTTTCAAACGTACGTATACATTCAACATCTCCTTCCCATATTTCAATACAGATAATTTAGATGCAGGCAGAGATAATATCCTCTCTTTACACGCTATAGTTGCCATGGTATTCACATTATATACGAGGAACCTGCCAGGTACGAGAAGAAAAACCCTTATTCAAAGAATCTTTTTCACAGGCATAGAAAAATAATGGATATTTATATCCATAGGCCTGCTATATCTATATAGCTTACATCGATCAGATAAAAATATATATACACACAGAGAGTCAGAGGAGTATCGTATTTACCTAAACTGTTTTAAATAGAATATATATATTGTTGATAATAAAAAAAAATCCACACACAATTACAGCTTCTCACTGTATTCTACTTCCTTTAAACTGACATTTATTGAATTTATTTTTCGCTAACACTTCCGGTAAACGAGAATAAGATCTCTAACAATGAAAACCGCAGTCTCGATCGAATTAAAATTCAATTTTTTCTTATATTTTCTACACGATATAAGGGAATATATTTTCTACTCAGTCCTCGCCGAAAATACTTGAGGCAAAAATACGCTAAAATTTCAAATAAACAATATAGAAAGCATTCATAAAAAAAAGAAAAGGGTTTTATAAATATTAAGACTATTAAATATTTTCAAAAGATTGTTTGTTTTTGAACTTCATTTAAACGTATAAGCTTAAGCTTTGTAAACATTAAATAATAAATGTTAAATGAACGAGAAGTAAATTACTTGGAGTAAATTTTGTTTCAATAGTAATTAAAATAATTGTTTCTAAAAAGAAAAAAACATATCTTTCAAAAATATTGCATCGGAAAATCTTACAATTAACGTCAAATAATATAAAATGTTGGTTTGGTCTCTTCGTGCACAATCACCTGCAATTTGGGAAAGTCAATCACCTATAACAGGCAGTGAAGTAATAATCAAGTCTATTGTTGAGGTTTACGTAGAAAGCCAGCAGACACAAGAACTTGTTATTATTACGCACTCTATTTATTATATTTAGCTTCGTTATTGCGAATCTAAAAATAATAATGATCTCGGGAAGATCTTGAATCATTGCACGCAATTTACATCGGCCATGTTCGCACTTAGAATCGTACTGTGAAAGGCTTACTTGAGAGGGTCTATGATTTATTCACGTGACTTACGAATAATTCTGAACTGTAATCTGTTGTGAATCAATTAGAAAATATTTAGTAAAAGGTATTGAGAGAGAGGGAGAATAAAAAGACATATGTTTAAATCAACGATTGAAATACGATCTAGGAAAGAGATTAGTGAATGAAGTCTGTTAGTACATTATCGATTTGACTAGATATATTTTGGTGGAATCACTGAGATGGAATGCAAGTAAGCGGGGCGCTGTGCAAACACCCCCATGTCGACCATGGCTAATTCAGTTAGGAAGGCATAACACACTCTTTTCTCCTCCTTGCGTCTCGACACCCAATCTTCTTTCTTTTTTAAAAGAAAATTAAGAAAAATGTGCATCGCTGTTATGGTTGTAGCCGCATGTATGTAATATTACATAATTGTAAGGAGTATTTAAAAAATCAATCAGACTGATGTGTAGACGCTTTGAAATGTAAGTAAGACATTTACAAATAGATCTTGGAAGGAAGAAAAGTTACTTGAAACACAAGCTACCAATTACTTACTCTAAATGTCATAAATAGTATTCGCATAATAAAGAACCTGTGGCAAATGGATCAATTTCAGAATACTGTGTACTTCCCTATTGGTGGGCTGGTTATACAAGTAGTATAAATCTAGTGAGTGTTTTTTCATAAATTTATATTAAATATATCGCGCATTGATCGATGGTTTCGGATTGTTGTTTGCCTTGTCTGATTGTCGCACTGTAACCCTGGATATCTAGGCCGTTAGCGTGAATGTGACTCAGCAAAAGTTGACAAGGTTGAAGACATAGGAAGAACTAATAGTACCTATTCGTCATTGCCTACATAAGAAAAGTATTTTAGTCAGATATTATGAATAGGTAAGATAATTTTTAGTAGCTTACTGCTAGCTTATTCTATTATTATTAATAATAATTATTTAACAAATATATTTCAAAAATATCCATAACAGCCACGTAATATAATTTAGAATAAATTAAATATTGGCGACATTTTTGTCGTAAAATTAAAATTTTATTAACAAACTTTTAATTGAAATCTTTTGAATTTTTTTTGCTACAAACATTTTTAGGGAAAATTTCGTTAAAATGTTTATTCAAAAAGAAATTGGTTCCGAAAATCAATTAATTATAAGATGTATTTCTCGTGAGACTGGATACTTTAAAAAACAAATTATATCAGAATAAAATTAGAAGACAGTAACTATGTAATGATATAGCAAATGGGAGTTGTATAGGCCTCAAGCAATTCCCGATCCTAGTTAAGAGAAGTCAATGACCGTTATATCAATCATTATAATTATCTAAAAGTCACAAGAAAAAGTTCATCAAGTACGCCTAAGATATTATGTTGTTCTTCAAATAAATACTAGAAGTTATTATAAAAAATATAGTATAAAACGTCTATATCGAATATTTTTGGCTAGATTATTTAAATAGAATAAAAAATTATTATAAATTTAATTAAAAAGGTTAGGGATGCAATTAAAATAAATATTGATTTTTCTAACTAAGAATTATCAATGATAAAAAAAATAAATTGTGTAATTTACAAGATACAATGTAGAGAATAACGGTCTGAGATATTGAAAAGTATATTTTGAATTTCATTTCATAATAAACTTTTTAGCTATATTTCGTAATATATTAATAAATAAAAATTATATTTAAATAATTCTAGCAAAAAACACACTTTAGTTTAAAACAAAATGAAAGAAACAGAACACATCTTATATAAAAGCACTTAAAGTATTACGGCTTTGAAATTCTGAAAAATATAACATTCACTTTATCTATATATATATCTTATTTTATAATGGCTACATTGCCGAGATTCTAATCAATTTATGGGGATACTCAACTATTCTGAGATTCTTTCTTAATACATTCATAGCTGCACTAGCTAACACATGCCGAGAAGTCAGCAGATTGTTGGTTACCATGGTAATCACCACTTCCGACAGTATTGTATATCACCTCAAATAGATGGATTTTGTATTTGTTTAAGAGTTATTTGAGGTCAATTTTACTCAATATAGGTGCAAGAAATATCCGGCATAGAATTTTATTATATTATAGAAGTATTAATCAATACAAACTTAATTACTTTTAAAATGCATAACAATTCTTTTTCAATAACTATTTCAAAAATCTTTTTGAACTTTGTAACACTAATATTTATACATTTTTAAATAAAGGCTACTTAGCAAATGACCCTGTTAGCAAACACATGTTAGTTATTTTCATTTCAATGATAGCTAACAAAATATTGTTATACTGTAATATATGTTAATCTACCTACTTACATTTTTAAAGTAATATATAGAGTAGTATTATGTATAATATATATTTTTAGATACAGAAAACCCTGGAAATTTTTTTAAAATAATCTACGAAACTATCAGAAATGTGGAAACATCTTAAAAAATTTCTTATTATCTTCCTTAAAAGTAAAATTTTACTAAGTATAAGTTAATTCATCCCATTTTAATATATAGAATTATATACATTTAAATAAAATTTTGAAATAATAATTGATAGATATCTTTTACCATAACTGTAATCGATCTATATATATATATATATAAAAGCAAGCTTCCAACTTAAAAGGTTTAAAGGTTAAATTAAATTGATATTGAGAAAATAATTAAATGATATTGCATTGAGGTATACGTGTGTTGTTTATAATTGACATAATAATATTATAATTTGAATAAAAATAATAACTTGAGATATGTAAAAAAATCAAAGAAAAATAGAAATAGAAATAGAAATAACAAGAAAAAATTAACAATTTCATTGAAAATATTTATAATACTATTTCAAAAAAAGCACATAGGTAACGTTCCTAATAATTAATAAACTAATTAATTAAAAAATTTACACCTTTATACAAAAAAGATGATTAATTAATTAAACATATTTCATAGGATATATGCGTTTTGATGAAATAAATTATTAATAAATAGAAAATTTTACTCGCTTACTCCATTCTTTTAATAAATAAATAAATTTATCAAATAGTTCAAGATTTATAAAAATCTTATTTTAACAATGTTAGCAATATATCTTTCTTTTTTATAGAAAACATTTTCATAGGAAGCTATTAAAAATTCATATGTGCTGTAGGTATATATTTATAATCTTAAAAAAAATAATAGTAGTTATTCGTTTGGAAGATGTATACTTTTTTGCTCACAAGACAATATATAAGTAAAATTAATGTAACTCTTTATAAACTTGTGATTTAAAATAAAAGTTGCAATAATAGGAGAAAAACATTTTGAACAGCTTTCTATGCGTGTGCAACAATGATTAAATTTTAAAAGGACGGCTTGAACACGAACTGTAAACATGAGTTATTACATTAATTTAACACTTCGAGCGATTTCAGAAAATACTGACTCAGTTTAATGTTTTGAAAAATCAATATTATACCTACTGAAGCTAAAACTTATGACACACCCAATTTTCAGAGACACAACGAGAATTAAAATTTACCCACGCTATAAAAACATACTGAATATACCCATTATATGTGATTATGCACAAATAATAAAGATAAAAACCGTCCCGTGATTTGAGAATAATGTTCCCGCATAATATACAAACTCGATTATGTCCTCGAACAGCTTATACAACTAAATTATTTATCACAATCTGACATTTGAATCAATTGATTTTTAAATTTTAAACAATGTGTCAATCAAACTAACCAAATTAGAAAAAAGATTACCCCAATAAGATTAATTGTTAGATTTTCGCGACAATCAAAAACAGTTTAATAACAAAGATTATCCCACTAATAATAAAGTCAATAGAAGCATCGTGGAAAGGAATTGATTTTTAGCTATAGTCAACATTATAGAAATATTCCGAACAACTGACCCTGCACATTAAAAACAATATTAAAGTATATAAAATATAACAGAGTTTCGTTCACTAACCTTTTTACAAGTAGAATTTCTCTCTCTCTCTCTCTTCACTCAACAAACAATGAAATGTGAATTCAATAAATTTATAAAATTTGAAAAGAGATCTTTAACAATATCTCTTATATTCTTCATCAAACGAATATCCACAATGGAATGTGAGGTTGACACACGAATATTTGTCTATGATAAATATAATTTTCTCTCTATGTAATATCTAATTAACGCAATTATAGTGTCCCCAACTATAGCCCAGAACATAGCTTTATGACACTCGTATCAGACAGCGAGGGAATAGTGATAGTTTTAGATACATTGGTCGTAGTTGGTTACTGGGAGGAGAAAGAGTTTTAATTATTAATGCATAAGCGTTCATATGATATAGAATAATACCTCATGTAGTAATAAAAGGCAAATAGCTGACGTGTTTGTGCAGACATACGAGATACATACTACATTCTCTCTGGCAGTATAAACGTCCAAAATTACAACCAGATCATCACCAGTCTCTTATATTACAATTGTGAACGACGACTATAATATAACATTGTTCAAAGGATTGAATGATTTTATAGGAAACAGGAAACTACTCTATTTATAAAGTAGTCGACTTGTGTTTTATCTAAGCTGTCTGTTGAATGCTGTGTTTGACTGGTGGTCCTACTCCGCGCTCAGTTGGAACACTAATTGGCACATTATACTAAAACTACAACACTTGTTCATTGACAATTCAAAGAAAAATTGGTTTTGTTTTATAATATACCTATAGTTATAAAAACAAAAATATGTGTGACTCATTGTGATTATCGATTATTGTGATTATTGTGATTCTTTTAAATTCTAGATTTATTTAAATACAGAAAATGTAGAAATATTTACAAATTTATAAAGAAATATTTCAGATATAGGATGAAGATGTCGCCTTTATATCACAATATGTTACAATTATGCACATCGTTATACATCAAGAATAAACCATTAATTAATATTAATGGTTTATTATTTAAATATTGATATTTTTTATATTTTTTAAAGATTTATATATATATATTTAGATTTTTCTCATAATAAAAATATTGATAATTATATAAGTAATAATTGTAGTTGAAATATTAACTGGAACATTGAAAGATCGTATTTTATATCCATATTTACCAAATTTTCGCTTGTATTAAATTAATAATAAAATGGTAAAATGAGGATGACATATCCTTTAATATATCGTAAACACGCACACTCCATTGAAAATAGATTACTATAATGAATTATTTGTTGATGGTATAGAGTGATGGACATTGTGTAATATTGTTAAAAGGAAAATTAATAGATTTAATTTCTTATTGCCAATTGAATATTGTGAATAAATTGTTAATATAATAATCTTAATAACAATGTAATCCCCAGTGTAATGAAATTATGGACATTTAAAATTATTTAGAAAAAGGAAAATAAAAGGCTCGTAATCAACCAATAACATTATAAGCCAAAATTAGGTTTCTATATAAGGAAAAAATGTTGATAATATTCAAATTAAAGTTAACCTTATATAGATATTTTATTTATTTATTATTTATTTTATATTATATACATAGAAGCATGAAGTTTTTTGCTTTTATAATTATGTTATTAGTTAAAATTAACCTTTCGACAACTTCAAGTGTGAACAACTGCGCAATGCATGCATTAAGAAATGGTCGAACACATTTCCTTCTGCGCAATCAAAAACAGGAATGCATCTTTTTCGGCATGAGTAAGCCAAGCCAGACAAAGGTCCACAGACTCGTAACAGGGCCGCATTCATCAGCACCTTTTTTTGGCGACTTCACCCTGTTCGCTATGCGAGAAAAGACAGGAAAACTCTATCAACTCTACCTCAATGGATCTGTGAATTCTACAATTTGGCGGAGTTGGGATAACAGTTCAGTTTCTCTTGGAGCCAACGCCTGGTACAGATCGCCGCTCATGGAAATTTGGGATCACCTCAAAATACGAACCATCAGTGTGGAGCTATATACCGCGGGAGTACAGAAGACAAGTCTCACATTCAACGCTACTGGGATGAGTTTGACAAGTTGGTTCTCCAAGGAAAATCTTATTGCCTCATATCCTTGGAATGTGGATCTCGTCAAAGCTAAGACTTACAGTATATTTAGTGTTATAGGATTGGAGAACCCAAATTCGTTGCGACGATTTCATATAGCAAAGTTTGATGGTTGCGATAATGATCTAGGGGTAATGGGAGTATTTGAAAAACCAGATTTATGCTCATGGGTTACTGGCGTTGTGTTTGGTATCCCGGAGCCAAGCATATTTGTGTATTCGGTTAATACAGCAACAAATGACTTGGGACATTGTCTCACACAGAGCTTCAATGCTGACGAAATACGAGTTACAGCTTCGATTAATTTGGATGATGTTTTCATATTTGAAGAGATCTAAACAAATCTTATAAGATTGTTTGGTTCTGGTCAAATGCATAAATGCGACAATTATGCGACGGCAGATTACAAGTTTGTTGGGAACTGAAAATACTGTACTGCTTTTTATCCGTACAAATATTTGTGTTATACATGTTGTGTGCATCCAATTACATTATGGAGATGTAAAATATCGGCTGTTTTAATTCTTAACATTTAGAATATGATTAAAACCAAATTTGAATTTTGTTAAATATCAATATTTAAAATGAATGCTAATTTAATTATTTAATAGTTTTGTTGTCGGAAATTTATTATTTATAAAAATGAACAAAATTTCTTTCCAAAAAATTCAATGATGCACTATTTTCTCGTTTTGTAATTATTTATCTCATTTTATTTACACAAATATTTATGTATATTGTTTAGAAAAATTAACTTGAAACATTTTTCCTTGTGACTATTTTCTTATTTAACTATATGTGCTATTCTAAATATTTAACAAATTGCATCAAGCACTATATATACTATATTTAACACTACAAATAAGTTTTTGTTGTTACTATTCAAATACAAAAAGGTGTATTTTAGTTTGCAGCTAAAACTGACTACATTCTGTACTAGCTATATAGAAAACACTTAATTGAATTGAGTACATATTGCTAAAAGTTAATAACGAAGGGCATAATAAATGTTAAAAGTCATCCATAGGCGGTTGCACAGTTGAAGAATAATTTTAATTATTTTAATTATTTCAAGGTGTCAGGGCTGTGCCAGGATTTTATTTTAATCAGGCAGCGTTTCAAAAAAGGGGCATTTAAATAAATAGATTATATGTAAATGATATAGGCGCACACAAATAAATGACAAAGGGCGCATTTTTCTGAAAAGGTGTCACATTATTTTGTTTTTTTCAGTCAACTGGTTACGGCATTGGCACAATATTTTAATATGTAAATCTTAACTACATTTCCGCATTTGGTATACGATATGTATCTATATTGAACAAATGAAAAACTTCTAAGGAAAAAGTTTAGGTTTATAATTTTTACTGCTTTGACCCCCTTCGATTTAAATTATCTTTTGACTAATAATTTACATTAATTACAAAAAATGGTGAATATATTTCTAACGATAAATTAATGAATTAGCTAAAAGCTAAACAATTAATTGTAAGAAGCAACGTTTCCTTGTATATTGAATATTAAATTCAATGCTGTAGTCATAATAAACAGATTAATGGAATAAATAGATGTATACAATTAAATTTTTAAAATACGTTGACGCTATATAATGACAACCTCCAAACAAAAATATAGACATTAAAATATATGTCAATGCTCTCAAATGACATGATCAGCATAGTGGCATATTGTCTGCTATTTAAATTAAACAAACTAAATGAAACTAAATTTGAGTTAATATTGTATACTTCACAAGTCGAGGAAGAATTAGTTCAAACCTTTTATTATTGAAATAAACTTCACTCAATCAGTTGAAACAATGCGATGATCAGAGATTAAAGAATTTTTGTGATGATACAATTTTACTGCTCCAATTATATCTAATTTCAGTAGATAATGAAATTTATTTATCTATATTTGTAATATATAGGTATTGAGTGAACGCAAAGCGTCAAACTAAATTAATTAGATGGTAATTTAACGTAAAGTTCAGCTAAACATGAAATTAGAACCCAATAACTGTCCCGCTTAAAAACGAATAAATTGCATCAAATGTTTATTTCAATTCTGGTATTTGAAACCACCGATGTCTTCCCTTGCAATCAGGGTTACAAAGTACATAATCGATAAAGTACATAGGTACTAGTTATAATTTCGCGGATATTATTGCCGCGTGCTTTATGGTTACGATGTGCACTTAAATGTATAAATACAGCTGACTTTCGGATCAACGCAGCTAAAAATAGAAATCAGCACTAAAACAGAGAAGATATAATTTGATACTTTTTATGATTTAAATATGCTCTTTCTAAATTAATTGATATCAGTTAATTTATTGAATTAATTTTTTCCATAAATCTAGAATTATATGAAAAGTTCATTATCAACTTTGAGTTTATATAAAGACAAATTTTTGTCGATTTTGAATTAATTACAAAATAGATTTATTTATTACAAAAAATTACAAAAAAAAACTGCCACAAACAGGAAATGGATTTGATTCTATATATATTTGTATGGATTAATGAAAAGACTATACATTAATCGATTAGTGTGATAAGTAGTTAGCGGTCAAAGAACTGGTTATAAATGTGACGATATACCTATAGCTTTAAAAAGAATAGAAGGCATTAAAAAACAGAGCTACATAAGAACGATCAAAGGATAAGACATAAAACAAAAAAATCAAAGCGAATCATATTTAGACAGATGAAATAAAACGTCTATTTCCATTTCTTAAAGGAATCTATCCTTATGTAATTTCTATATTTGTTATTAATTTGTATTTAGCTCAACAATATATATTATTAAATATAACTTCATTTGAAAATTACAATAAATTATTTCAAAGACTTATAACATTTAATTTTAAATCAATATAAGATTATAAATGTTAAATAATAAATTATAAATTACAGTATACCTATAACAAATATTACCTGGCTACAGAGGTTGTCAATTAACATTATTTCAGTTAGCTATGAAAAAAGACTGTAAAAATGATTGCCAAGGCAACAACCGAAATCTAATTGTTATATAATTGTTAAACATTCTATATACCAGATTGGCATATTGAAATTATCAATATGCTCATTTGGCTGTTATTGGCTGTTATTTCTATAAGAAATTATAGAAATATTGTTGCTATGGGATGTATAAAACGAGACTTTTTGTGATGTACACATTAATTTAGATTATATAAATTTTATGAATAAAAATTCCATAAAATCTCGAAGAATTGTTTAGACTAGGAACTTCTAAAAAACATTTAAAAAATTATTTCAAACATAGTGATTATAGCAATGAGATTAAAATGAATAAAATATGTTAGTTACGTTAAAAAGCATTATGAAATCTTAATCATTTACTTTTTGATAAATAATTAGTAAAAATTATATAAATAATAAATATTTTTTTATATTAATACCTACGTACATATAATTAATACTATTAACAAATTGTATTAAGTTGCTCAAGCCGTTTGAAACTTCTATACAATTTTGACTGATATTGAAAATTATCCCAAAGTCACTAATTAATATTTTCAATAATTTAATTTAAAAATTAATCGATTTGTCTAAACAGCTGGAGTTTACTAATTTGAATTATAAATTAAAAAATTCTCCGAAAACAAATTAATTAAATTTTTGCATGAGATACATAAATTCATTACACATAATCTGATTAATTAAATATGATGGGTAGGCAAATTCTTTCAAATATTCCGTTAAGGATTCTACTGTATGAAAATATTTGTTTTTTTTATAACAATAATTTATAAATGTGATGTTAATTCATAATAATTGAATTATATGGAATCATGACTTGTTCAATATTTCACCCGTATGTCAAAATTTAATTACTTATCATAACAAAACAATTTTTTGACATTTAGCTGTATAACGTACTACATAAAAAATTTTCTTTTACTCTCTCTTTATGATACATAGACCTTACATATTGGTATTAGAGAGAGATATAAAAATCAATGAGTTAACTAATTTTCTAAATAAAACAATGTTAATATCGATTTATTCTTCTTATACTAATTTTAAGCACAACTTCTGCTTTTATGATAAAACTATGTATAATATACAATTATTAGATTGTCGTTGATAAACAACGTTGTTCATATCTGATGAATCAATTACGATAGCAATCACAAGAATATCAAAAATATCTACAACAGTTAATCTAGATATCGATTTATATCGATAAATTAAAAACGAAAAGATGTGCGCAACTTTCCGGATTACTATCTTATATAGCTACAATTAATTAACTATATGTTCTAAGTGTCACCAGCAGTTGTCAATAAATCACTTATACGAACACCCCTTGCTACTCATAGACATAACAATACACTTGACAACGTCTATATGACAATATAATAAGCTTTCTTTATATGCAGAACTTGTTTTACACCCACTCTTAAGATGTATATCTTAAAATAATCACATATATAGAAAGGTTCTATAACAGAACGATCAATATCCTTATCGTTATTGCACATCAACAGTACAAGTAAACCATGTTTATCAAAGGGTATAATATGTATAATTCCATTATCGTTTTGTATATGCTTTTTATATTAAGTATATCACTTTGTGCAATACGTGTTACCTGTACTATAATTATCAAAAATTAACTCTATATCATTCTGACTTTTATAAATTCGTATTTGTTATACATTCGTATTCATTTAAAACAAATATGTATTTATTGTTCAAAATAAATCAATTAAATCTTCAGTTGTCATGCAAAAATTAATGCAATTATTGATAAAATAAATCGATTCTAAATTATATTGACTTTACCATCTATTCGTTATTTCTTACTGTATATATGCCAAATTTTAATTTTTGTTAGAGAATATGTATTAAATGGTAGGTATACTTTGTAACCATTATAATACATTATTTCCATTGAATTATATATTGTCATAAATGATGTTTTTTACAATCAGACAATGAAAATGATAACGCAATATTAAATTTAGTTCCCTATATCACCCTATATTGGCAGAGAAGTTAAAACATGGGAATTATTTGCATCGAAATATTTATATACCTAAATTAATTATTAGATCGAAAGTGAAAACAATAAAATTAAATGTAACATTTTGCTTATATACAAAAGATAGAATATCGAATATAAACAAAATATAACGATACTAAAAAATAGTCATTTGTACATAGAATCAGTTATATATTTAAACATAATTATAACTTTAAAATTGTAACATAAAATAAATTTGACGTTTTGCAATAAAAAATGGACATCATCTAACACATTTAGCATTAATTAATAGTCGCTGGTCCCTAAGACGTCAATGTTATCAAAATAAATATTTTTTTATTTTTTATTATTATATACTACATTAAATTTGTTAAAAATAAAGGTTAATTAAATTTTTTGAAAATAATTAAGAAATTAGATTCTAAATTGAATCTTACTTTTACAGAGTTTTGAAACAACTAATTATAACAATTGCAACATAAAATGTTATAGGTGTGTTGATCATGAGATATAGTATGGAAAATGTTAGTTTACAGTGGGGCGACAAATTAAGGTTCTCATTTCTAAAGCATAGTTTACACCCCATTGTCAGATAAATAAATATCAACAATAAAGAAGATACTCATTAAATTATTTTTTTGCATGCGGACTTTGTGTTCTTTATACATGGATACATCGCAGTAATACACATTCCACAGTGATGTTACTAAATTGTACGTGGGAATCATTGAATACATAATATTATGATATCATTAGAATTCAAAGATTGTATGGTTAAGTTTTTCCGGAATAGATTATAATTTTAAAATCTACATATATATTAAATACAATGGTTTGTCAATGATGAAAAAATAATATTACAAATATATATTTTTGAATAAATTGTCTAGATCTTCTATATTCGCTTTGTTACAACTTAAATCTTTAAATGTATTATATATTATTTAAATACGCAGTTATATGCAGTTAATTGCAAAAATTTCAACTTACTATATATACGTCAACAAGAGTAAATTAGGCAGCTGATATAACTGATATATAGTCGCAAAAATGATCTGAATTAGTACAGTATATGTAAACATATATTCATTCCAACCTATGGTATAAATTGACAATTTAATCAAATGCGCATAATATTAAACTATACATTCCTGATTTGTGCAGAGACAAGCAGAAATTTATGTAACTATATAATACAAAATAGTACTATGTAAGAAGATATATATTGTCGAATATTATTTGACACGATACCCACACGGATATACGATGCCCTATGTAATTAATATTTTTGACGCAAAGTATCAACTGCTTCAAACGAAACAAATAAATATAATTCCTTAAGTAACTTATTATATGTGTGAATCTTTTTAAACATTCCAGATCGTAGTCACGAATGTGTGCACTTTTCAAGGGCTTAGGTTGATAAACTTTGTTGCAATATTTTATCTCTTTATATGTACTAATGTAAATCCAGACCATTAAAATTATTTAACTTTATACATAGAATTTCATTGCGTCCGGGTAATGTATTTTGTTTCTGTGTGTATATAACACCATTGATTGTGTGAGCATTTTAAAAATTATAACATTATAGACAACGAATGTTATAGAAAATTTAACAAAACCACAATTATTAAAATTAGGTAAATTTATCCACATTAACGTAATAGACTCAATTAATGAGTGTCCTATAAATTAATTTATATTTTCATATATTTGATAAAAAATCGTAATAGTGAATCGTAATGTTTAGTGAATGCCATTTTTAAAGGGAACATGATTAATTGCAGTTTTCAAATAAAAATTGTTCCATTCAATACAATTGCTGAAATTGTTGTTTGTGTGCATAATGATTAATTATGGATATGAATACGTTATCACTGTTTAAATCCCCACTTTGTGCCTGAATTATAATATGAATAAAAGTCATTGTTTAACTTAAGCCTTTGAAGTCCTACAGTGTCAGTTAGTGTTCATGCAGAATTCCAATTGAAATGCTTTTTTATTAAAATATTTTTAAAGTTGAGTTGATTTTAAAAAGGACATAATTTGTGTTCTGTCAAAGAAGTAACATGTTTCGTCTTACCACTGTCCTCTTCTTTCTTCCAATATTTCCCGATAAGTGCGACCATCCCCTGAGTTACGTGAATAGTTGTAAGGTACCCCAGGGGGTGGATAAGCAGTGGATGATCTGGGTGCAGTAGTCTCCTTGAGGCCCGAAAGATTCGAATAGTTAGGAGAGGACATGTTTGATCAAAATATGGATCTCTTTGGAGGAGAAGTACTATTCGTTAGACAACCTTATCTGATTCTTCGCTTAGTGACGCACTCTTCGCTTTTGCAAGACGATATCTTACAAAACAATTCTCCGAGATAGTTAGAAGTCGTGTTGAACAAGGTGTACACGCGAGCTGAACTCCGGTTCAGTGTTTTCTCTCTATCAGAATATTAACAATTGACTTTGACCAGAGGCACGAAAGGCACAAGAACTGTAGATAACTTTTAGAACTCTGGTGTGAGATTGAAAGCCAGGTAATATTACCTTGTGTATTCTTAGACGGTTGGCCTGAGCGTATACGTGTGTTAAATTATCTTCAAATCAAATCGTCCGAGTACTTGAATGACTTTCTCTATAATTATTTGAGTTAGTTGGAAGCGAAACTATAATAATAGCTAAAAGAAATATCACTGGCGTAGTTGTATGATAAGGCGTGTATACTGGCTTGAATAATAATATCAATCTTATGTGAAATATGAGATATCAAGTATATCTTAGAAATTATCAGTTCACATTCAATTGTAAGGACTAGCCGTTGGATATCGCGAGACGAATGTTCCGATCAAAAGGTGGAATGAAAGTGGAGAGAAAATCATGAAAGGATTCTATGGTCAGAAAGAAAGTGAAGTGGATAGCAAAATCTTGAGAGTTGATCCACAAATTACAATCAGGCACAAGATGAACAATACACCGGATTATTTTGCGGTTTCGAATCTGCTTCTCGAAAAGCTCCTTTCTCCTACAAGCGAAAAGTGCGGTTCTGATTTAATTCTGAAAGCACGAGAGACTTGTTCCTTTCTGCTCTGTATTTTGTAGCGAGGTTACAGCAAATGCAAGTACATGTAGTCAGTCGTGATTATAGAGTGTACAAGAGACAGGCGACTATAGCGGTTGAATATGGGGAAACAAGTCAAATGTCTGAACGATCGGGAGCTTATAGTGCGGTATTATAGAGAGACACAGAAAGGACTAGGAGAAGAAGATCACTATAGATTGAATGAAGGGGGGAAGTAACAACTTATTATGTATAGTATAGAAAAGGAAGGAATCCCTAAATGTAGGTACTGCGACAAATTGTCGTCTAATAATATGCCGGAATTGCTGGCAAATTTTCCGACGACAAAGAATTTACCAGAATCTGATTTATCCTTTTCAAGAAGGTGTTCAATAAAAATTCGAATTGGCCATGATATTAAAATAAAAACATTGTTGCTTAATTGTCATGCTTGACATTACATCAAAAGGATATCTTTAATTAAGATGTTGATTCTTGATGTTTCCCGAGGAAGAGAAATTAATTTACTAAGCGTATTTTGATATTGTGTAAGTCTATAAAAACAAAAAATAATTAATTAAATTATACATACTATATTATATTATTATGCTTTTGCAATATATTCAAAATTCGAAAATATGATTTATTAGCGAAAAAATATATCATTATATTGATTCAGTCATACATTTCATTTAAATATTTAATGGATAATGTCATATTTAATAATCATGAAACACTAAAAAGTCTAAACTGAAAAATATTGACATGAAAAAATTCTAATTTAAAAACCGTTAAATATTTTTCGCTTCTGTTTAAAACATTTTGGCAAAGAAAATTGATTAGAGTATACCGAGATTAAAATTTAGAGTACCGACTATAAACAGTTTTTGAACCGGATGAACAAGCTAACAAATTCTAACCAAATTAGATCTCTTCCCTGCACAGTTGACAACAAACTGACTCTACCCAATATCTTCCTCGTTCATTTCGCAGGAAAAATCCTCAATATTAAGTGAATCTTCCTGCTCATGACAACTCTTCAACAACTCTGCACACAAACACATGCACGTCCAGTTTTAGAGCGTTGTACCACTATCAGAGAATTCAATCAAAAAACATCATCTCAAAATCTCCTACAAAGTCTTGTAATCTTGACCCCATCCCAACGTCTATATATATAACTATATAAACAGAACTAGTACCCGTTATCACATTAATTATTAATCTATCTCTTCGACATGGTCACAACACAAACATTCTCAAAATATCACATGTTACGCCTCGTCTGAAGAAACCACATCTCGACAAAAAAATCTGAGCAACTACGGTCCTGTTGCCTACCTAAAGTTCTTGGCTAAGTTAATTGAACGTGCTCTTTCCCAACAGCTTACTGATTATTAAAGAACAACAATCTTTTTAGCACATACCAATCCACTTATATAGAGCAAATCACTCAATCGAAACAGCACTACGAAGAGCCACAATGACATTCTGAGAGAAACCGATGCTGGAAACGAATCGCTCCTGGTTCTACTCGACACTATGCTCACAAGGATGAGATCCTACTTCACCAACATAAAGGAATTTATCAACATCGACAACATCATTTCGAAAGTCCACCAAACCAAGGATCTGTCATAGGGCCACTTGCATTTATTATGTATACCTCTCCCATAGAAAATATAGTAGAAATATTCAACGTTTCAATGATCTCATATGCTGATGACACGCAACTATATGTATACGAACCTCTGTCAAGATGTTGAAATCAACATGCAACAAATTGAAAGCTATCTGGCTTTTATTAAAACCTGGTCGATATTCACATATCATCGCGTTTCAGATCGACATCAAATGTTCGGCAAATAAATATCAACTGTCAACAAACACACTGTATTTCTAGACAACGCTACAAATCTCGGAACTAACATTGATTCCCAGCTCCAACTCACCATAACAAATAAATAAAACAATTCAATCAGCGTCTACGCTGTCTATAAAATGGGGAAAATCACAATAATCTTAGCCGTCATAACTCTCAAATTAACACATGCATTGGTAACATCCCTTCTGGACTACTGCAAGAGCATTCTTAAAAATCTCCCAGCCACACAAATCCAAAGACTTCAAATGATACAAAATTCTGCTGCAACACTCATCTGCAAACTCAAACCCATTCTTAAAGATTTGCACTGGCTGCCGATTAAATATAGAATAATATTTAAAATACTCCAACTAGCTTATCAGTGCATCCACAAATGTGGTCCAACTTATCCCCAAGACCTACTAACATTGCACTTGCCGTCGCGAACACTCCGCTCAACACATCATTTAAAACTGACTCTTACAAATGGTGCACAATCATTACAATGAATGTTCATTCTCCAAGGCCGCCCCTACACTCTGGAATAACTTGCCAGCAAATTTATTCCAGTTCAAATCCAGACTTAAATCACATCTATTTTCCATAGCCTTCTCATATTCTCATCCAACCTTTTCTATTATGTACATATGTAATATATCTTGAATTTTTCTCACATTGGTTGTGCTTAGAGATGGTATCACCATTCAAGCGCGTTATAAATACAGTTTACTATTATTATTATAATTCAGGGAGAAAATTTCAAAAAGTCAAAAACTAAAAATTGACTAAATTGCATTTCTGAAAGACAACTAAAAATAAAATTTCCATCGATTTTTATTTAAAAAATATTCATTAATGACATAGTTAAAAACTTTGACATATTGTTTGCATCTTATATTATGCATAATTAAAATTATAATTTTTATTTCCTAAATAATTAAATATAATTACTACGAAGTTTACTGGCGTCGGATATTTTAACTTTTGGTCTTCGCTAGGATTAGTTCGTTCTTTTTGCGGTGCAAAAACACTGCGCAAATAGTCGGCAGCCATAAGTACTTTAACTGTGCCTGTGAAGTTGGTTGGTATATTTGAAGATGCATGTGTGCGAGTTCTAAGTGCGGTACATGCAGGTATTATATTGATAGGAATACTTTAGCTGTAGTGACTGGCATTTTACAACATACACGTACATGTATTTGAAGTATATTTGTTTTTAGTAGTTTTAATGAACTGAAATTTTTTTAGTTGGTTAAAATGTTGGCGAATAAATTGTCAACTAATAAGTTATAGTTCGATTAGTGTAAACAATCAATTGGAATAATAGGGAGATATACATAACTGCAGTTAATATTAAGTTTTTATTAAATAAAGAAATCTGTAAGCAAATTAAAATGGATGATTTTATTTTTTAAGGAGAATTTACTAAAAGAGTGTGGGGGACAAAGATAATAAAGGAAGCAGAAAATACAGAATATTTTTGAAGAATGTAATATATTTAGTATATTTTGGATGTGATTTAACTAATCGATTAAAAACTATTGTATTAATGATTTTTACCAAAATTTTACTCATTTAAATTAAAAACTTAGCTGAATTCCTATTTCCTGCAGTATAATCAATATTTATTTTCAATACACATTTATTAATCAAATAAAGAGATAAAGAATCGAATAAATTCATAATATTGAATTTTAACGAATTTTGTCACAAAAGATTAATTCAATAGCTGTTAACATTTAAATTCTTTGTATAAGAACATTACATTTTAATAAAATGTGAAACAATTAATAAAATTTGATTTAAAATAATTCACAAATTAGCTTTGCCTATTAATCAAAAAAATGTCACTAACTAAGAAGTATATCACTTAGTCTAAATTGTAGACGTTGTATAAGTTTCTTATTCAGCATACCATATTAAACATTCTAATTAATTGTAATCACTATCGATGACATTTGGTCCTCGACTATCTAAATTCCTGTTCACTCATGAAGGTGTATTTAGTGTTATAAAATTATATTTTACGAAATAGAATATTCTTTAAAGCTATATTGATTTTAGTCAATTTGGTTAACCACTAAATGTATAAGTTCCATTTTTTATCATTATATTTTATTAACAGCAAAATTTCGGATTTTATTAAGCCGTATTAAGGAAAAGATTAGTTTTTCAAATATTTCCATTCGCTTCTTAATATTCAGATATCAGGGAGTAATATTTGTAGAAAAAGATAAAAAAAATTAAAATCGGTTTTAATTAAAATCATTTTAACATGTATAGACTTCAAAGTTAATCACTCTTTAAATTGATTATATATTTTAAGAGTAAGTATTGTTTTACATAAAATTGTAATATCAAAAAGTCTGACATGTTTATATTTTGTTGTGTTGAAATTGATATCCAAAATCCGAATACTTAATTGCCTATTCGAACAGTTTTGTTAAACAATTTACAGAAAATTAACTGTTTAAAAAATTTCATATTTGTGATTTGAATTAATTTAAATTTAATGTAATTTGAAGTATTTGAAAAGTTATGTATAAGCTACTTTAATAAAAGGTGATAGAGTTTTATAAATCTAGCTATAATAGAACGAATCTATTTATTTGAAATCTTTAAAAACACCCATCTTCTCATAAAATTTTCCGTATATGACGTCAGAAATACTTCATCCTAATTAATCAGTAATTTTTAATTTAAAAAAATTTAAAATGAAAAAATTTCTTTCACTTTTCTACAAAGGCTTAGAATATAATCAACCAAAGTCAATCAATTAGAAGTTCTATACTTATTAATAAAACGACAAAGGTCTCTTTTATTTTCAATTTTAAAAGATCAATTGGGAAATGCGGTTAGTTCTTTAATCAATAAAAAAAGAGACACAAACATTATTTTTCAATTTATCAATAAAAAGACATTCGTTTTAACTGGTTCACTTTAGAATAAGAATTTTACTATTATGCTAACAAATCTGTTCACAATTTAAAATAAATTAATGTAAAAAATATTATTTAGTGGTACTTCATTCTTTGAAGTCAACATTCCCCTTAATTAGGAGTATATACAGGAAGGAATAGACTAAAGGTTGCAAAAGAACTAACTGGTGAAAGCACACAAATTGGTGAACTTATTTACCATTTATTCTGTACTTTTATTCCACTCTACAATTCTATGAGATTAAAGTTCCCTGCCTATGTGCTTCCCCTTCTTTATTCGCTGGGAAAAGTATCTGATACTTTTCAGGAGAGCTAGAAACACTGCCTATATGATTATCGACTTCAACGAAGGTAATTTATATGAAATAATATTTACCTTAAGTGACTTCCAATACGATCAATTATAGTAGAAATTTATTGAGCATTACAATATTTCATATAACTAGACATTCGGTATAAAAAACAAATCGAATTATATTTTTCCGCTATCCTTAATTTATCCACGTTGTTCAGTTTAACATACAGAAATAATTCTTCAAGGTATAACGATTGCAGGTATAACGATGAATACATTTAAAAATAAAATTTTCTTAACCAAATTTAAATCCATTTTGTAAATCAAAAAATGTCTGTTTAAACATATTTTGTTATATTCCATATTCAGTACATATTCAGTACAATGCAGACCTTTGAAATGTTATAAAAAGGGCGAAATGAATCTGAATCCCTGTTGAAATGTCGAACTTAAAAGAAAAGTCGACAAAAAGTGAGATAATTCTCTTTTATATTCTATATTTATAAACTATTATCAGCGGTGAAATAGGGACATTTAAATATTATTAAAATAAATAACTTTATATAATTCAATCAATAATAAAAAAATATAAAATCCAAAATTTCGACATGTTTAAAAATGAAATACTTTTGTTTTATCAATGCTTTTTAAAATTGACCAGTCGATAATTATATTTAGTAATTATTTATAATTGAGCTAACTATTTGCAAAAAGTTTCACATATCCTTTGATAACTTTCTTTTCTATATATTTATAAACGCCAGTAATCTATCAGAATGGTTTCACGAGAAAAACAGTCTGATCATTTGCAACAAAAAAAATAAAACGGATATTCATTATCCATATTATATGAGATCGTTTTTTGATAAGGGTACTGGCGGCAAACACAATAATTGATCTAGGTTATACAGTGGTATAGAATATTTAATCAAATGTCGGCGCAAAATCATTCGAAAATCCTTCTATCCTTCATTTCGATAAAGAGATAATTTAGTATCAATCCTTTCATATTATATTTTGCGTCCCATCCAATCGACAACATATTTTACAAGAGTGATATCGATCTCTGAGAATTTGATTCTCGCGGTGTAACAATTTGGAAGTTCATAAATAAGTGAAACCGATCTAGCTAACAGATCTAATAATAATTGTTCATCAATAATCCACTGTATATTATTGTTTGGTATCGACTATGTATTTTGTTGTGAGATGTTTACGCAGTTAATTATGAAATTAAATTAAATTTAGAATACAAATGTTAGAGTACACTTTCAAAATATTGTGAAAATAATATTAAAATATGTTCATCGTGCAATGTAATAAGTCAATTAAAAATTCTCTACCAACAGATTGCATAAGAAAAAGCTTTAAACAGTATACGTTCGTTAGTTGTATACACGGCCATGATTTTCCCAATGGATTATTATTTATCTGTTGAACTTATAAAGATCAACTTCATTTCAGCGATAAGAGGGAGGCAACTTTAGAATTCATTACTTACGTTGCGTGGCTGACAAGTTGATTGTTCCATGCTCGATACAATCAGGATTTTTACATAAATTGAACTATACTGAACTATACAAACTTATCGCGTCAATTCTCGAAATTTAACTGCAGATGACAGACAGTCATTTGAATGACAAAATAAGCTTGATTAATAAAAGATAACATTTTAGTTAATAATAATATCTAACAGTACACACAGATCCTTCGTGATTGACACAAATTAAACTTTTCATTAATAAAATGAAATTTTTAATAATCAATAATATAAAATCACGTTTAGAAATCTGGTAGAAATAATAAAATAGAAATCAAACAATCATCAAATCAAACAAACGAGTGACTCTATATCAATTCATCTTTCTAACACGTCATACAATGTGAGTTCCGTTTTCAAAGAATAATTAATTATGATTGACAACATTAATTCAACTCCCGGTAGAATTATTCCGCTTGTTTGTAGATGATTATATTTAGTTTTGTAAATGTTTATTTTAAGGTGTAATAATGTCAGTATTATTATAAATTAACAACAAATCTTTCGTTACAAAAAACTAGATAATATCATTCATAATAAATTTTATTTCACGACAATAAAATATATTCAAAAGCATAAATAATTTAATTATAATATAAAAAATTTTTTAAATATTTATTTTAATTCAATCCGAAAGAGTTTTTGTTCCATTTAAAATTTTTAAAATATATACAGTATATACTATTAGGTTTAATATTGTTTCAAACTCGAATCTTTTAAATTAAACTATATCATATTTCTCATCCTATATTGTGTTATAGAAGTATTAATTTCATTCGCGAGAAACAATATGTTACATAATATTTGATTCTTATGAGATGTAAAAAGGAGAAATCTAATTATCAAAAGAGTAACGTTTCATAAAATAGGTATCTTACAGTTAATCAATATATCGTTTATTTTCTGGTGTCCTCATATATATATCTTATTACATTCTCTAGGAAGGTATAACCGCAACATATATTTCACATTTTTAACTTAATGCAAAGTAAAATCGATCAGCTTTTTTCTTTCAAAAATATTAAGAGATTTCATGAATAAATGTCACAATAATTTAATTATTCCATTTTATTAAATCTGAAGAGGTTTGCTGAATTTTGTATTGATGACTTTCTATACGATTTATAAACAGATCTATTTATTTGTTTCCAATATATTTATTGAGTTACTTTCTATAAAATAACAACTACTCCCAAGTTATGATCTATAGAGTTTCTCGGGACTGCTTTAGCCAAGGATCATTTTCCACAAATTTCGTTTCACATCGTTTCTGTATAAACTGAAAATATGACGTGAGCTCAGCTGAACTCTCACAAAGGTTATTCGAGTGGAGAAGAGTGCGACTAAGATATCAAGGGGTCTGAGACAGCAAAAGAATTGCCCTGATATAAGGAACGCTCAACTAAATCTTATAGAATGCTTGTTTACTGTCCTCTTGTGGTATGAATGTAATAGCTAGCAGAAGCCTATATTCTCTAATCCCAATCAAAAATCGGAAACAACTAAAAAAGGTTTATGAAAAAAACGGAGAAGAAAATTCACAGGACAAGGAGAAGTTATTCGCAGCTGGGCTAAACATCGAACTTTTTCATGTCCGGAATTATATTAAATTAACACTCGAAGTACCCCTACCTACAACTAAGTTTTGTGGCTGTCATACGGACATAATTTAATATACAACGCTTGACCGACTATACAGTTTGCATTTCTATTAATACTATATAGCTGCAATCAAAGTGATGAAACAGTGAGTTTTTAACATACTGCTGACTCAAGGTTGTACACAGAGAATATAGACGGTCTCCTCTACACACCCATAAAAATAAATAGTTAAATGCATTTGCTGGGGTGACTTGCATCTGCAGTCCGCAGAGGGAAGTACGGTATGTACGGTATTCGAGATTGTTGAACCGAAAAACAAACTCAAGGCAACTTCGGCAGTATAAAAAATGAATTTACTCTTACAGAAACATATGCAACGCAGTTCTAAATAATTTGTCGTTCTTGCAAAAATAAAAAGGAAAGGGTTTGTTTTATGAAAATCGTGAAGAGGGTTATTTATAAATATATTTACAGATGCAGTTTCTATATATACACATAAACTTAATGGTGACACCTGTCTATATTTATGCTTTAAGTCTAACACTATAGACTTGAACAGTATACTATTTTGTGATTAGTCACTGTACTGCACTATACCCTATCACATATGTATAATATGACATACACCTCAACATCTTAACCCCATGTCACGTACCAAGTCACTACACAGGTTACTTCGCAAATTTTTAAAATCAATAATATATACCTACATATTTTAAATATTTATATAGACTAAACAAAAACCAATTATTTGTATAATTTAGTGTATGCTGGAGTTGTCAGCAATAGGTATTGGATTGAAGCGTTATAATTTTATAATTCATGAATGATGTATGCTTTAAAAATATTATCGGAGTATAGATACAGAAGTCTTAGATATATACTCAATAAAATAACAGATTTGATTTCACCAGATTTGAAAGCAGGATTAAATTATGTTGAAGATTTTTTAAATAATTATGCGAAACCAAAATTAGTAAAATTAGTTTTAATAAAAAGTGTATAGTATAAAAATAACCTTTTACACAAACACCCAAGCATAATTGAAAGTTGGGAATAATTTAATAATATAAAAGCATGCATATGATAAGAGTATTCCTTCGGTGTGTAGGTATAAGATGATACGGATTCGATTAACACATGCATCTATTGAACCAACAATTAGTAAAAACAGAATAGTGGTCACTTAGATTAATATAAAGTATTTAATCAATGTAATTTGATTATTTAACAATAAATTATTGCAACAGTATTAAACTGTCCATTTAAACTTTTCAAGTGTGAAACAATTAACACTTTAACATAGGTACATAATATTCAAATAGGGTATAACAAATAACCGTATACACATTAAGTGAATTAAAATTATATAAATATTAATTAAGCATATAAATAATATATAAATAAAAGTTAGAAAATTTTGTTTGCTTAATTATATAATGAATTCAAATATTTAAATAATAAATTAGGACCAAAAGAAAATATGAGTAACTACACCGAGTATCTAAAAGAATTCCAATAAATATTTTCTAAATTGTGAAAACAGATCATGTTTGAGAGTCCGCAATAAAAATGATCTACTCCCTTTAAGTCTCATGGAACTATTTTTTGATATTGATCTATAGTTTTAGTATACAATTAATAAATTCATAACAACATTGTGTAAAAATAGAACTACTACAAAACTTGAATTCAACCATATAGGAATAGTTTGATAAAGACTCAACGAAAGAGAACAAGATGTGAACATAAATGAGAAGAAAAATACTGCACTCAAGAAAGAAGAAAAACGATCTAGATGGGCGGTGTCAAAAGAAAATACTCATTTCCTAATTTAAAAGCCCCATTCAGTGATGATTAAAGAAATCTTTCGGTGAAATATTTAGCTAAATAGATGTGTTAAATTCGAAATATAGGTGCATTTTAACAACAAAAAGTAATTAAAATAACAAAAACATCTAATATAAGGAGTAAGAAGACAGTGAACAAATAAAAAAGACAAACATATAAATAGGAGCGGTCATATCACCACATTCTATTGGGGTATACAAGCATACAATAGTGCTTACCAGTATGCCCTGTCAGCCATTCACAAAATCGAAAAAAGAATAAACAGGCTCATATGTAAATAATTTAAACATGATACGGTTATAATTCATATATTATGCTAACATTATTATGCTAACATATATAATTATGCTAACATTATGATCAGATTATGAACGATTTTCAAGATTGTTATTCATATAATCAAATATTTTAAGTTCGTCTATATAATTTATAAAGTAATAAAATGGATCATATCGTATTTTATTATATACATTCAAATATATTCGACTTAACAATAAAGTTCAGCTTGCATCATTTATGATTTTTATTTATATAATTTAAAACCTTCCCTTACAATTCAAATATTATATGAACAAAACTGCTTCATATTATGAAGTAATTGCGTACAACGTCTTACCTATTCGTACGCTGATCCTGCAGTGACATTCGCGACAGCCACAACTATAATACACTTCCCTTGTTCACGGAGCAGAGTATATATATTATTATAAATTTATTATTGATCGTATACCAAAATAATAAACTTAGACCTGTCACATTAATTTCCTGACAATATATTCTAAAATACGCACAATGAAAACAAACAGTGTATATAGTGTGAACTTTATCAGACGAAAGTATCTAACTTGCTAATCCTATTTTGATAGCATATTTATATCGACATTATATTCTCCTTCAATTAGAAACTACTTCAATTTATAACTCTTCTTCCTATGAGAGCGATCTTCGGCGACGTATCGATTGTCCTATAATAAACAGTTTTCTATATAGGATGTTCTTTACTGCAGGCTGTGTACACTTTTCTATAAACAAATACTTAGTAAAAATGAAATAGTTATAACTTGTACGTATACCAGTTTTAACTAAATGTTGTAAGATTTTTAATTTATATCGAATGGTTTCAGATCGAGTGACTGAATCGTTTACATTATGAGAATCAGACTGTGATGACAGTTTTAATGATGTATACAAAACATAATATATAAAAATGGAGATGTGATAAACGTTTAGTTCAGCATACTTCCTATATATATAATATATATGCTTCTAAATAATTAATTAATTACATTTAATATTTGACAAAATGTGTCTAGTATTGTTAATATATTTCATTATAACTACAAATAAGAATTTTTGCACATTAGACGTTGTTCCATGCAAACTTTTAGTTTAAAGTTTACTTACAAATCTAGATAATTAGAAAATATATATTTTAACTTTTTTATTATTTTCTTGGTAATTTAATAAATCATATGACGTGTAGGTACTTAAATAAATTATTAACTCAAAGATTTCAGCAAAAATAAAAATATAATGGATAGAGAAATTTAATTTTAAGATTATCTGCTCCGGGAAGTAAACTACAAATATAAACTAGAGATATAATCTTAATAACTGAATATAAAAATGATAATTTAAATACAAAACACTGATAAATGAGAACACTCATAATAATACCGGAAGCTAGTCTTCCAATTTTATTTAAAAATTTAGTCATGCTTTCCATTATAATTCTTCTTTGTTCATCATGAATTTCAACATTATAAAAATATGAAAAAATAAATTTTATGCAAACTGAAGTTACTTTTTATAGTTTTTTGGGCAATCATAAAAAAATACCAGGAATATTTTCAATGTGAAGAAACCGACTGTTTACCTAAATCCATTAAATTAATAACACTAAATAATTACATAATCCATTATCAGTTATGTCAATATATTTTAATATGTATAACATTACATATTGATATTATTGACATTACAGACCGCCTATATTAATTAACTAAATTAATAAAATTAAAGATTAAAATTTTTGGAATTTATAATATTTTGAATATTTTTTACAATTGTATATTTTTGTATTGAAATGTTTAAAAAGTAGAAATTAAGAAAGTTATATTTGCATAAAAATCTCAAATCTCGATTTAAAATAGTTTGTCTAATTAACCTGAAAAGATATTAAATTTTTATGTTAGCTAATCAGATTGTATTATGGGAACAAAATTATAGAATCGTGACATCTTGAAGTTCGTTTTGTTACTATTTGTGTGAATATTTTTAGTTTGCACTGTTTATAGTTTACAACAATGTATTAAATACTTAATTACTAATAGTGACCTAACACAATGTAGAACACCCAGGAAACCACCAAAGTAATTGAAGTATATAATAACTCAAGCCCTCTACATTAAAGACAATCAATATGCATGATGGGCTAGTTTGGTCGGTCATAGGTTCAAAATTAAAAAAAATCGAATCTATAATTTTGTCATTTCTTCTGAAATAGGCGAGAAAATTAGACGCTTAAGGGCTGAGAGCTAATTTAGAGTGGTTCCAATATTTCTCTGACGGCTATAAATGTAACCTTAAATCTCTTGATAGACATAAATTATATTATATTTTCCAAACTAAATCTACTCAAAAATAATCTTACTTGCTATATTCCTGCAAATCCTGAGCAATGTCTCCGATTTCCTTGAAGGATCGTTGGACAACTTGCTCTTCCGAATCGTGGTGATGTCCCTTGGGAGATGTAACTTCAGTTGTGGTCGTAATAACACGACTGGCGTTAGGGAGTTCCACCGTAGGCGGCTTGTAAGAGGTTCGCGTGCTGGTTTCACGAATCACAACTTTGGTAGTGCGTCGAATACCACTGGGAGATTCCGATCGCGGGCGACTAGTAAGTGACATACCAGTGTCCACACTACCCGATCCAACGGAGTTGGGTCTTGATCGCGGTGTGCTGTGTGTTGAAGCTGCAGCCGAGTGGTCGGCTGAGTTCGGTTGTTCTGTAGTTTGGTCTGCCATTTTTGTGGCTTTCTAGTTGTATATGTATAGAATGAAATCTACACTCCTTACGTGAAATACAGTTGGAGTTCTGGTTGGTGACGAATTTGTGTAGCTGTGAGAAAGAGAGAAAGAGTGAGAGTGGAAGATGATGCCAATTGAAACAGTACCGTTGAGTTTACCTTTAACCAGTAAGTTTATTGATCTATGATGTTACAACATAGCAAGAGATATATTTGATGTCAATCGCATGTATACAGATATAAACACGGATAAAACTGATATAATGAGGACTGACGCTTACATAAAGATCTGTTTATACACTTACCTGTGTAGCAAGGTCCTTTCTTAAGTTAGCCAAATTATATACTGTACAGTAAGTAGTACTAGACGTATTTCGTAGTACTACTGAGTCCGCTGTCGATTTTTAATTGTTAATAGATAAAGTATACATACAACGTTTGCAATAGTATAATGATTATTATAGTCGGGTGAAGTAACCCATATTGTGTAAGTGTGTATTATTGTCTACACATTTTATACGTTGATAGCACCTCTACGGCAAGGGGAACTATTGTACTAGTCAAATGAGAAGTTTGGATTGCTTGGATGACTTTGTTAAAATGAATTGATTTCCTCTTAGCTCAGATATGCAGCTGCTTTGACATGTAAGAATATTAAAAATACAATCAAATATCAAATTGTGCCACAAACTTACCAAATTTTCTTAGAAATGTTGTATCATGATTTTCTTGAAAACGGAATGGCGACTTGGCTTTGATGGCAGCAAAGTTGAATATTAATAAGCCGAGATCATTAATAGTCCATCCGGTTGTGGCTGACAGCAAAGAATGTGTGTAAAGGTTATTATTTAGTTTGTCTGATACTATACCACTGGTCTATTCACAAAATGCACAGTAAGGCACTCTAGGAGAACCTGGTGAGAAAGAAAATAAAGTATTTTAAGCTTGACGAAAATCCAGAAATCGATGTATGTTTGTCTCTTTATCTAACAGCGTAAGGAGGATTCCAGTTGATACTAAGGCAACGTCAACGCACACTTGTCTTCGAGGCACGTGACTTATCGATCGTCTTTCTCGGTATCCATAACATATATCGTGATAGGTGAATTAAACCAACTACTACTAACGGTCCCAATTGAAAACAGATCGCCTGTTGAGTATAATATATATATATCGCTTAATTCTCCTTTCAGTGCTCAATGGTATAACGGCAGCTGCCAACGTCTGCTTTGAGCAGGGATTGAAATGACACATTCCCTTTTTCTAAGAGTTTGTAAAATTCGCTCTAAAAGTATTTATCGATTTTACCCTCTCCAAAACAATAGGAAACGTATATACCATTTTTTCTTTTGAGACAGATTCCTTTTGGAGTTGCAAACAGCTGTCCTGCCTCTCTTCAGATGAGGAATTTCCGGTATTAATTGTAATAACCAGAATCTGATATGAGATCCTTTTAACTGATCGTAAGCTACGGATATAATTGTGAAAATTAATTCTTTATAATCTATATGTCATCAAGTAAACTTAATTAAGAGGATAACTTCATTGAAATCCATAATAAATTGGTATCATTTAAGCACAATTATATTATTACTCGGTATGTTTTCCGAATTAACAGAACTTTTATATTAAAACTATAAATTACTGTTTTATTGCATTTGACTTCGACATATTTACCAGATGTAAAAAGTGCTCGTACTGATAAACAAAAAGGTATATATTAATTAAAATATTATATTAAATAATTAAACAATTTTATAAAGATATTTTCTAATTATACTTACATTTATTTTATTAGTATAGCTATCAATGTTAGTACTTGTTTTATTATGAAATACTCCGCTGAACATTTTTAAGATTCATTATATTCCTAGCTGTACACTTAAATAAAAGTTTTATGCTATATTACATTGTTTTAAATAATACCTCTTATCTATATAATCATCCAAATTTGAAGAAAACCAACATATAATATTAAAACTTTTAATGCAAAATCAAATAAAAATTATTTATTCAATATAAACAATTCTATAATAAAATAATTCGTATTGCTATATTTTTACGAAATTATTAAATTAAAGCATTAAAAAATATATAATTAAAATATTTTTATTGTTCACATTTTTTATTCATACATATATTTATATATATTTATTTCTAAATTTCTACCGGACGAAATCATATGATAAAGTAAATATTAAAGGATTTTCTATTAATAGTTGAGAAAATAATAATTCAAAATTGTAGAAATTCTTTTTTACTATAACAACCACATATACCAACTTGTTACTACTTTTTCATGTTGGAAGTACCTTCAGATTTTAAAATATATTCCAAAATAACCAATACAAAAATCCCAGCATATTTTAAAAGTTGCAAAAAACTAACCTAATACCTATAACCTAAATATCTAAGATATTTTGACCCCAATTGTAAACTTAGTTGTGGATTAATTACAATATTAAAAAAGCAACTGAAAAACTTTTGAAATATGATTATTATAAAAACTACTGTATATAAACATCCTGCTACTTAAGAGAGTATGAGTAGTATGAAATAGACCATTAATTGTAGTGTTGTATTTTAAAAGATTATATTTTAAATAAAATTTAAAATATGTCGAATATGGTAATCCGTTTTAAACTTCTACAACTTTAACAAATTTTAAGATAATTTTTAAACAAATTATTTGATATTTAAATTGACAAAAATATTTTTTTTTAATTTAATTATCTATTATACATTTAAAAAACATATCTTCGCATTTAAAAAAGTGTATTATTTTTTAAAATAAAAGATTAATAGTAATTTTATTTAGAATGAACCGAAATTAAAATATGTTTTGTTTTATAATGTAAATTACCAAGAGTTCTACTATTTTGTTACAACTACGACAACATTTGAAAAAGTCTATATATTTGAAAAAATATTTTAAAATGATGATAAAATAGGTTCTAGTTTCAAATATAAAAATAGTTAGTTATAAATAAAAAAAAACGATTCGAGTCAATAGAAATAAAAATTTCATATCATAAATTTAGAACTTGTGATACAATTGATTATATATATATATCTACTTTTATTTTAATTAGAATAGATTTGATTTATTTGATTAGAAATTGGTAACTTGACAGGATTAAAATATTCGTCATGATGGTGAATTAATGTATTAAAGATACATTTAATGGTAATTTATCTGCATATCACGAACCTCCTATTATCGCCGAAAGTTAAATATACATACTAAAAATTAATATACTAAAAAAATTAATATGTAATAAAACAACTGCATGGTTATTATATTATAAGGTGTGCGGAAAAAGGCGTTTTTTAAATACAAACTTCAGTATTGCATTTTAAAAACGAACACTATAAATATATACAATGAACAATATAACTGCATAAAATATCACAGAATAGCACCCTGCAGTGCATAAGTACAGAATATTTCATAAACATATATATGTGTATAAATTCTACATTTCCAAAAAAATTCCATCATTTTCAGGAAGTTTTCTGCAGTGTGATTACAGGGCATTGAACTCCTTGTTTAATAGCCATTGCTGGGTGTTAGTGAATTGAGATAGTCCTTTAGAAAGTCTCTGATCTCTTGAACATTGTTAAATACGATGTTGTGACGGCTAACTTCCATGTCGCGAAAAACAAATCTGAAGCATAGGTTAAGATATGTCTAAATTTATAAATATACCTAATAAATCTGTGTTAATTATATAAATATACCCTAATATATTGTAATATTTACTTTCAGATAAATTTGAATTTCAGTTCAGCTACGTCAATTTTAGCACAAAATTCGGCTAAATAAAAAAATAGACTATTTAAATGTATCTGAAAGTAAACATTACTATATATTTAGATATAATTTTGCTTATAATATATAGAAAACATTTTTGGGTGAATAAAATTGTAAACAACCATTTTTAAAAAGTTTAAAAAATATGAATAATACGTTTATTTGCTTTAAAATCATTCTTTTAATCAAAATTCACCCAAAACCATAGATATTTCTCCTATTTTTTAAAATGGTAAAACACAAAAATAACAACTAAAAAATTTAGACAATGCGATTTTTGGGGACTTTCCCGAGGTGTTAGTTGGGATGTATACCTAACATAATCAATGATCATTAAGCCTTTGTTAGCAATTTGTCCACATTTTCGTGAATTTTTAACCAGAATTATTAGACTAATAACCAGAAGTTTGTTATGGTGGGATTAAATTGTGTTTTAAAAATAGAGTAATGAGGATTTTTATGATGTCTGATAGATTTTCCGAAAGGTTTTCGAATATCGAAGTGAAAAAAGTGTTCGTTAATTGATCATCCGGAATAATAGAGAGTGGGTGTTCGATCTCCTTTCTGTCACCAAAGACATTCCCTATTGGGACTTGTGCGGTAGCTAGGAAACAAGAATAAAGTTTTCAGACTCATTGGTGAAATATAGGGTCTGCTCCAAGCCCCATGTTACTGCCGAAGCTTGATCCCCTCAATGGCAGCATATTCTTTCTGTTCATTTGATGACAAAAATTGGTAGCCTGCTAATGTTACTTGCCAGCCCCCAGTACTACAGTAAAAAGTACCAGATAAACAGATGCAATGCCTTACAAAATAGAAAATAACATTTCCCAAAAGTAGCTTATATAATTTTGGTGTATAGGCAATATGTGGGATTCACTAATATTTGCATGAAGCTTGATCATGCCGGCCGATTGCCTTGATAATTACTTTTTAAATTCCATCCTTGCAAAAAGATATTCCAACATCAGACCACCATCAGGGGCATGTAAAGAGCCATAAATTAGTGTTTTATGTTGGTATAAAACCCCTCTTAGTTAATATTATATATTAAGGGGATGGTAATTATAAGGTTCATACGGAAATATCATATTACCATAGTTGAACCATTTGAGTGATTGAATTTGTTTATTACATAAAATTTATATACGTATTTTCATAAAGAAAAATCTTTGTTTATATATTGTGTTTATTTACAGAATGCTTACATCAAATTTGGAATATATATAAAAAGTATTTAGAAACATCTTGAATAATAATAAGAGAGCTTGAACGTATTTGTAATATGTAGATATAAGCAAAAAGAATGATCAGAATGACTATTGAAAATAAATGCATCCATAGCAAACTTGGGCAAAAAGTAATAAGAGAAAATACGAAATAACAATCTCTAGGTTGGCAATATGGAAATGGATTTATAATGAATAATAATGAATTTATAAACATGATCATGTTAGCGTTCATTAATTATGCAATTTGTCCTTATTAAAAGCACACAATAAATAAATAACTAAATTTATTATTATTTAGTAATTTTCTAATCGTAAATATTGACGTGTACCTTCATAGAATTATGTTCTTTTTTGTCTTTATGGGTCTATTCGCTCAAATATTGTATTTGTTTTAAATACTAAAGACAACATAAAAATATTAGTGGCAAATATAAATACCGTTTCTCTTAAAACATGTCGAACGTTGCACTAACTGCAATTTCTATAACAGTAGGAGTGTTTTTTGTATTTTTTGGAACATTAAAACTTGCACCACTTTTTTCCGAGGAACTTTATCGTGACATGGTAATTGAATTTTGATATTTACTATTTTCTATCAGTTGCAGACACATTTTCAATTTATCATTGTGTCAAAATTTTTTTACTTACTATTCCTAAAATAGCAGAAATAAAAGCATCCAATATGAACAATAATCGATATAATAATATGCATATGTACCTGCCTTTTCCAAAAAAAGTAATATATTTTGCATGCATGTAGCAATATATGTTCTGTCATATATCAACAGTTTTATGTTGTACAGTTTAATTTGAAATAAGATATTTGCCAAAAACAATTCAGAAGATTTTTTGAATCAGGATAATTATCATATTTGAAAAAATACTTAATCATCAAACAAACTTTGTGGGGAGTAAAATGCTGTCCATGGGTAATTAATGGAAGAAAAGCATTTCTGTTTTTAGGTAAAAAATAGCCCATTCAAACTTCCAGGTGGATAGGCCTAATAATTAAATATAAATAATACACTCATAAGTAATAAATGGCTTACTTTTATTATGTTGCATTTTTTAAATATTTTGCACTCTTGTTTATTCATATTATTAGATATACTCATGTCATGAGCCTGAGGTAATGTTATCTTTATGGATTAATATTACTGACTTTATGTACAGCATTATTTATTGTTATGCCCTACTAATTTATGGATTCCATTTTACCTGATCAGTATTCCAAATTTACAATTTTATATTGAAATATAAATCAATGCAGGAAAATAATCACTGAAATAATTGGAAAACTTTTAAATACAATGCAAAATCATGCAGCTTCATTAGAATAAATCTAAATTATTTTTCAATTTCATGCTGAAATATTTTTTTTTTCTACCACACTTTCAATCAGAAACATAAAGTAAAATATTATAAATCAATAAATCAATGACATGTTTCAAAATAAACTTTTTATTTTATTTATTTTAATTTTTATTTCAGCATAAAATCAAGAATTTATTTTTTGGTGAATATAAAAAAAAGTATTTGGGTAAATAACAAAAAAAAAATATTTACTAAGAGGTGAAATATGGAATTTAAAAATAAGAAAATGCAAAATTATCATTTACAATTTCTTATGATATTATTTATAATAATATATATTCCTTTGATAAAAATAACATGCATAAAAGTAAACTAGGGGTTCAACATTTTTTTGAGGAAACTGTATGATATATGAGTTAACATGGTTGATTTTGAAAATATAATGTTAAACATTTGTACCCGGGTGGCAAGACAGTCTTGCCATGAGCAAATGTTCACCCTACAGTGGGGGGCAAGACTGTCTTGCCATGACAATTATATTAGTTTTATGGAGTTCTAAAAATAAATTCTAGCTAAATCAAACCCAGTGTTGAGTGAAACACATTTTTCGACCACTTTCCATCACATGGAGAGAAATAAATTGATGTTCAAGAATACTCAGTTCTGATTAGTCTAAAACAAATATAATACAATTGCATTGTGGCCAAATGAAAAGCCACATATATTTATATGGCAAATCTGAATATTTTTCATAGATTTGGGTAATTGTGACTGACTGCCTGTGCTTGTTATCTTGATTTCATCTTGTTAGTTTTCTGTAGAATTCATTGGATTTCATCTTATATTTGTATTACATTTATTCTTATACTTTGTGTTCTCTAACTTACTGTATTTTTCTGTTTATTCTTGTATTTTTATTATATTTACGTACTTAGTTATTCTTTATTCTATAGTGTAATATATTTATTAGTAATTCTATTACTCTTGATTTTATTTTAATACTTAGTTTTATTCTGAGTATATTATAATAGTATAATATATATTGTTGGAGATAGTCATGTCTTCTCCTTTCTCATCTAACTCTGATAGGACCTCTATAGTAAGGATGTTAGTTCAGGTACGTCTTCTTCTTCTGCTGATTCTATGATTTGGGAAGAGGTGTTTGATCATAATAAACAAATGCATCACATTCCAGAATTTTTTGGTGCAGTTGGCCTGTCTCCAGATTTATCCAATGAGAATTTTTAAACCTAGCTCAATTATATTAGTGCTTTGTCTGATAATCTGTGGCAGCATGTGGTACAATGAGAGGGCTGCTGGATCATTTCATACAGTACCATTCCATTTATTACCTGCAGCCCAAATAAATATGTTTCATCTGTCATATTTTATCATATGTTACTGAATTATCATTCTCATCAAGCATTTGTTGATGGTTGGACCAGATAATAGAGTAGGTAGGTAATTATGGGACCCATGAAAACATATGAATTATTAAATAACTTTAAATTAAATTGCTTCAAGTCATCTAGACTTACATGACATTAAGACTTTTTATTAGAAATTATCACTAAAATCTTGTGTATGCATAATTCTATATTCGGATTTATAATTTATTCATTGTTCTATAAAATAATTTTAATAATGTTGGGATTTTATATCTTATCTGGTTAGTATACAATTTTATGGAGTCAGCTTGATACCAAAATTAGAATTACTTACAAAATAAAGTAAAACAAAATTTGTATCACTGTAACAACAGTTTGGGGAAAGTTAAACAGATCTAAAATTAAATGTAGCATAAAAATTAAGCATACATTATAATAAAATCCATTTATATATCTTAAATTATATTCATATATGAAATGTGCTGCAATATCTTAAGATAGGCAAACATTTTATGGATCCATCAAATACACTAAATAAACTAAAGATTGTTCAAATCTATTAATTAAATTGCATCCATTAATTTACTAAACCCATGCTATAAAGCAGAGTTTTATTTCTCTAATATTTGTATTAATACATGGTCCTGTTTTAAATGTGAATTTGAATACAGAATTACTATTTTTACTGATGATTGTAATATTTTGAGATATTGTTTTTAGTCAAATATTTATTTGCTTTTAGTCAAATATATATTTGTTTTTATGCCCATATTTTATTTAAATTTCGAGATAGATTCTGTTATTGTATAAATCTTTTAAATTGTAGAATAAAAGTACATTACTAGATATTCAAAAGATAGTGTAGGTTTAACTGGCATCAATTGTGGCAAACTCAAATGATAACACAAGCCAGGCAAAGTATCAAAAAATTTATACATTATTTTTAAAACTTCTCTATATTTAAAAAAAATATTATATTTTGTAAATTTCCAAGTTAACATTAATTTTCCATTTTTATTGATCAAATGTCCTATATATTATAAAATAATTTTGCATTAAAAGTAGATGTAACTATTAAGTAGCTTGTTAATTTTGAATTTACAATCTGAATATCACCCTTAAAAGGAATGTTTTATAATAATTTGCTTTGAAATTAATTTAAATGGCATTTGGTAATACTGCTTTCAGAAGTATTTTCTACTTGATTCATCTTTTAACCATTAAACTTTAATAATTTTTTTTAATGGTAAAAAGCTGTTTGTAATTTTAAAACATTTATGACAGCAAGTATTTTCATCATTAGAAACATACTTTTCTGATAGTGTCTTCAAAAAATATTAAGATCAATTGTAGTAAACAAGAGTTATTGTTTGTTCCACCATAATAACATATATGAGGATTGTCCTCCATAGGGAGAAAATCCCCTGTGGAAGAAATTTTGGTCATTAAATTTTTGTTTTAATTAAATTAAAATTTCTGTAATGTTATGGGGGGGGGAGGGGGTATCTAATCAACTGATATATTATTATTATTTATATTTACAGATTAAAATAGAAATGGAAGAATTTCAATACATATTATACATGTCATACCTATTTTATGTACAAACAATACATTATAAATTAAATATATTTATTGATTTCTAATACTTCTGTTTTTAATATATACCTATATAATGTCAAATTAACTAATTGTGTTTGAATTTTTTATAGTCTTATATAAAAGGGCCCATAATAAAATTATTTG
>JAUZNC010058327.1:0-11486 GCA_034780395.1 Vannuccia rotundouncinata | reverse complement strand
CGGAGCTTTGGCAGCACACGCTTCGTCTTCCTCTTCTTGGGAGTAGGCGGGCATTCGTCCCCCGGCGGTGATAGTCTGGCAAATTCGCTTGGGATGTCGAAGGGTTGTTGATTCTCCATGTTTTCATTTTCAAAGTCATTACTCATCAGACATGTATTGAAAGCGGCACCTCCCTTGGCCGCCTCAAATCGAACCTGGATCACGGAGAACCATCTGATAGCGGCCGGTAGTCATGTCCTTTATTCGCATAGGCTCACCGGTCCAATTAATTCCCGTAGCTTGTCGACCCATCTTCGCCCAAAATATATCGGAATTTTCTTTAAACTTTGGACTAAGATGGGTGTTTGACCTGAAGGAGTCTCTGATAGTTTTAGATAGATTGGGAGCGTTTGCCGGATTGTTGAGAAATTCAGAAAGCTTGTTTGTAGCTTGAAATTCGATATATTGAACGTTTCCTCTCAGATGGTCACGAGATTCATCATCAATTGTCTCCAATGTTATAAGATAGCCTAAAACCTGATTGTTCACAAGTTCCTTAAAATTTACAAATATGGGACTTGTGAACCACACGAAAGATCTTTACATCGGAGATCGATAAAGTTTAGACACTTCTCTTGATTCCTTATTATGCGAAGTGGACCCACCTTGATATTAGGCATCAACGGAAGCCATGTTAGATGAATTATTGTACTATTGCTAGCCATTGCGTAGAGAGAGAAGATGACGATGATGACGTTGAGAGAGAGACTGTAGACTGATGCGACGTTGAGAGACTGTAGACTGATGCGACGTTGAGAGACTGTAGACTGATGCGACGTTGAGAGAGACTGTAGACTGTTGCGAAGTTGAGAGAGACTGTAGACTGATGCGACTTTGCTTGAAAGAGAGAGACTGTAGACTGAGAGACTGCTGACGAGGACTGAAGAGAATGCTGACGAGGAGACGACCGACTCGGAGCTCTGAAGAAATATGTATGAATACAGCTACTTAGACACCTCCTTATATAGCATAATACTCGATTCTCATTCGTCGAAAAATTTAACTAGCCGAGGTGCAAGAGCTTTGTTTACGGGACAAAGGCGGGGGGAGTTAGATATAACTCTTCCATACTACTTAGGACCTATAGGATCTTTTCTTATGATATCCTATAAGATCTTTTAAGATCTGAAAGAATTTGAATTAAATCCTATAGGAACTGAAACAATTTGGCCTAAATCCTATATGTACTGAAAGAATTCGACTTAAATCCTATAGGATCCTAAAAGAGCTATTAAAAATATTCTGCTTATTATTAGCTTTTAAGAAGCGACTAATTATTTCATACGAACTAAAAGAATCGGTTTAATTTCTTAATATGAATAAAATACTACTTAACATATTTTCAAATCACTATTAATAAAGGAAACAAAAATTTTGTAAAATTTTCTTTATTAAGGATCAACTGGGGTCAATCGGAACGGTTTTACAGTTTTTTTAACCTAATTGTTTTATTAATTAATTTAAAATGTTTAAATCAAAAATGTATGGTACTATGAAAGGAGATGTATTTAACCAAAACAACAATTATTTTATAACTGTTACCAGTTCAGCATGAATTATGTTCCAAATCATGTTCCAATTCACCCCCGAATTGGAACACCTACACTACATTACCTAATGCTCCTTTATTTTAAGTTAAACATGTTAAATAGAATACCAGTAGACAAAGTATACATTATATATTCTAAACAGCAAATAATATGGAATTTACAAAAAGGTTACAATACAGAAATAATTGGGAAAGTGTACTCTATGGCATATAATGACTGTAATAACATAATAGACATTATAAAAGTTCGTAATAAAGTGTGTTGGGTACATAAAAGAAATAATCTACCATTTACCACGGTCCTCCTCGAACTCCATCACTCCACGCCGTAAACTTGTTGGAGCTGGCAAAACTCTTGCAATATGGTCGAATTCAATGTCAGCAATGTCTTGGATATCTGGCCAAACAAAGTGTGTTTGTTCGTTTTTGTATCCAAAAGTGACAGTGAAGTCGAAATTGCCATATATTTAAAGTAATTTTCCAATGTATTTCTTGTTGCCTTTTTTTTCAGTCTTGAAATCAACAAGCAGCCAATTATTTTTTTTAATAGATCCAAGAACATGACAAATTGGTTCAGCTTGTTAATTTTGTTCGATTGTTGCATTGGTCTGAGCAATGTCAGTGTGGGAATCCTCAGATAAAAATAAAACGGATTGAGACTCTCCTGGGTGAGACAAGACAGGTTGGGATTCCTCTGATTGAGATTGGCTTGACTCAGATTCGGACATGGGTTCCTCGGCTGTAATACTTTTACCAGCCTTCACATTGAGTTTTTCAGAAATGACACCAAACTGTCAGATAACTCTAAAGGTGTTGCGGAATCATTGGAGGGTTCCTGCTCTGGAGGTAGTTGGTTTAAAACAGTTTGTCTGTCAAGGGGTTGAATTCCTGTTTTTCGAAAACCGGCAATTATATTACCTGCTCCTCGTCAAGTAAATTCCATTTGAACACCTATAATTCACGATTTTTTTTCAAAAATAATTTGGGAAAAGTAAAACAACTTTACAGTTATTTTTATATAACAATATAACTTCAATGACACTATATTGTTAATAATTATCAAAATTGTATAAATACCACACCTACTTACGTAATACTGAGTGGACATTTAGAAGATTTTGTAAAATTGTAAAGGAAACGTCTATTTTTGTAAATTGCGCCAAACAAATTGAAATTAAAACTAAACTTTTAAAATAAAAACAGATTAGTTAAACAATCTAACAAATACAAAAACCATAAAAGTAGTTTCAAAATAAAATACATTTTGTAATAAATATTAACAAAAAAGCTAATAAAATTCAATGTGTTCCATTTCACCCCGATGTTCCAATTGACCCCAGTAGTAGGTATTTATTATAAGATATAGGTAACATAATATGCATGAATCAAATAGCGAGCTTGTTATATTTATTTGAATACAATAAATTTCAATAGATTTAAAGTCATAAATATTATATTAAAAAATTGTAGAACATGACTATCAGAATAAATCAGAAAATGATTATCAATATGTTGCATTGAGTTAGAAGCTAAGATAATTAATGCAAGTACGTTCATAATTTGTTTGTAAACCAGTACAATTTATAGAAAATATTTAATTCCTATTTAAGTATTTTATGCTCAGGTCATAAAACTTTCGTGCCAGCACTTTCCGGACGCTTTCTAATGTAGAGGTCCATCTCCAACACTTCTATCGTAATTGTTTGTGATCCCACATTCTTTAGGTTGCAACACTTTGTGACATTGAAATGCTGCAGGTATCCAATCACCTGGCCGGTTGGAGTTCGTTCTTGCTCCAAACGTCACTTCCATCAATGCACACTCTGATAGGGGATCAAAGAAAGTAATCATTTATATAATGATTTAATATAGTAATAAAAGGGAATATAGTAATAAAAGGGAATCTAGAAATACTATATATATCTTTAATCAACAAATCAGTAATTATCGATGTCAACAGTAAATAAATACTTGATTGTATTTAAAGGTATACTTAATGTATTTCATTATCTATTATGTGTTTACTGAAGGTCTAAATTAGGTACAAACTGCCATTATATATTTTAATTTAACCATTATTTAAACCAAATACGTTAATTTCGTAACCTGCAATATGTCTAAATAACATTTAACAAAAAGTTTCAATTCTTACCATCTGATGGTCTTTTCCTGTATACTTCTTGATATATAGGGACTCTTTTTTATTTTTGTAATACTCCTGCAACATAGAGATTATAGTAGATATGAAGTAATAAATATAGGTATATGTAAATACATAAAGTAAAACAACAGAAGTTAAAATGATGAACTTTGAACTTATATAATTGAGAGACATTTATTAAATTGATAACTAAATTATTACAAATTTTATTAAAAAGAATTTGCGATATTTTAAAAGATTATATTAAACGACCAAAACGAATAAACAGTATTATCGATGATTACTTTACGAATAGTAAAAAAAATATTTTTTATATTTAGTATAATGTTCTTTTAGGATCTATTCAGTTGTAATCAATGTTTGGAATATTACGTCCAGATATTATGAAAGTTTTAAAAGCTATATGTAGTCATGGAATATTTTTCTTTATAAATAATTAAAACTTAAACATATAAAGCCGTGTGTACCGAAAGTAGTAGGTTGCAGCAACACTGGTAAAAATACGATATTTTGCCGAAATTATGGTATGTTCTGAAAGGTTGATTTCCAGGCTGCCTCAAAGAACTCTCATTTTCCTGTTTGAGAAATCGCAATACTGTATTTCTGTAAATAAACAAATTAATATATATTTATGATAAGTAGTCAAAAGATATTTTATAAAATATAACAATTAAATATCATAAGAATTACTTTCGGATAATTTTGTATACAACCTAACCACTTATACTAATACTATCCAAACAGTTGCTATTCATCAGTCCAAAATAGAAATTGCTTGTAAAGTTTAACATTCCGTCTATAACGTAAACATAATTCGACCGCGGTAATAATATAACTATAGTATAGGGTGTCCGTAAAAAAATATTCTTTTTAAATTTCTATTATTTTTGTTTTTCGATATGTATTAATTAGCAATTACTCTGCTGGAGTCAACATCTAGATTTACTGGACAACGCGTTGGCAAATGACTGTGTAACAGTATGAATAGTACAGTAATTAAAAGTAGTATGGAAGAGTTATATCTAGGCCACCCCCTCCCCCCCCCACTCAGGTAAAACGCTAGTTAAATTTTTTCCTCACCTTTGCTAGTTAAATTGTTATCCATTAGGTGTCCAGTTAATTCAAAGTAAAAAATTTTGTGATCACGTGTTTTTTAATTTTTTAAAAATACAAATTTTTGAAAAAAAAAATTATTAAAATATCATTTTAATAAAAAAAAATAAAAAAATTAGTTTTAATTTTGTGAATTTTTTGGAAATTTTGAATTTCCCGCGAAAAAATGTAACAAAGTGAAATTGAATTAAAGGCATAAACCCTCGGGAAGACGTCTTAAACGCTCTTTTAAATTATTTGCCTTAATTTTTAATAATTCATTGATTTTTACCAAGAGAGTAACCGATTTCAATAATTTTAATGGCAAATATTTCAATATTGGGTATGGAAAATTCGATTATGCTATTTTAAAAAAGAAAAAATATAGTCATCGATACCTGATTAGCACTTATCGATTTTTACCAATACTTTAATTTTTAGCAATACAGTAACTGATTTCATTAATTTTAAAGACGAATATTACTATATTACATGTGTAGAATTCGATTTTACAATTAAAAACTTGATATATTATTCTTATCGATACCTGATTGGTACTTATTGATGTTTACATTCTTCTTCACAATACGTATGAAAGATTGCCCAAGAATTAAAAATTTTTCCCGCTTAATGACACATGTTTCCCTTCTCCACAATACGTATGAAAGATTTCCCGGAAATTGACAAATTTTCGCACTCATTTCAAGTTTGTGGAGAATTCGATTTTACAATTATAAACTTCATGAATTATTCTTATCGATATCTGATTGGCACTTATTGATTTTTATCAAAACTTTGATTTAAGTAAGGTATCTCAATAATTTTAATGACTAATAGTACTAAATATCATATGGAGAATTCGATTTGACTTTTATTAACTTGATTTAAAGTATCTTTTATTTTCTAATTTTATAGGAATAGGTGACTTTTATATTAAATAGTAGTATTTTTATATATATGAATTATAACCATTTTAACAAATAGGGCTTAATATAAATGCACTTGGCGTAACCTTTCATGATCTTTGACCGCGTGCCATGTATTAATTGCAACCTTTTCCTCCCACGCACTCCTCCTCCTCAACCCACGCCCTAATCACGTGACAATTCCCAAGGATTAAATAAATAAATATATTTTTAATTTGCGGGTGATTTAAATTTGCAAAGTGTAGTTGTATACGGTATTTGACCATACTCCCACGCATTAAAATTGTTTTTTGTTGTTGTTTTTTTGCATGAAATATGATGCTTTTCATATTTGAGTCATCTATATATTCTATTAAAACCTTCCTACATGTTAAAGTCTTTCCTCGTTGAGGGTTAGATTTGATTAAGCAGAGAATGGGTATGAAATTTCAAGATTTTCTAAGTGAGTCATCCATTATTAGTAGGAAAAAGTTTTATAAGATAAAGAAAAAACCTCCCAAGTCATCCAATCAACGTCCAGTATTACTACAGCATCATATCGAATAGAAAAGTATATATAAGGTAATCAGTAAGTTAAATTGCTCATAATTTATTTTGCTACGGCTGTCTCTTCTCCTCTACAGACCAAATTTTTCAAAATATATTTTACTACGCTAGAATACAGTGTCTTTTTCCCCACCACAGACTAAAACTGTAAGTAATTTACGTCTCTTAGACAGGTCTATAAACAATATTCATCCTTACTCAATAAATAATATTCCTATATTTAAATTTCAGCATTTTCATTGACTAAATACTATTACAAGTAAGCAGTTTTATATTACATTTTATCTCAGTACATTCTATATTTAATTACAGTTTTCTTCTATTTTTAGAAATGCTATGTTCTCATCAGGTTCCAGTTTATAATCTCACATACAACAGGAAAGAAACGCATAAACCATCTTAAGGCTATAGCACATTATAATTCCCTCAATTAAATAGGAAAAGTCAACTTCCATCAGTATGCAAAAAGAGATAGTTGCGGTTTTCTCCCAGTCAGTGACTATTTCATTGACTCAGTGATGATTAGAAAATGGGAAAATAAAGGACGGTGAAAATATCTATATTTCTATGGCAAGTAAACTACTCTGAGTCAAAGCTGAAGCCGCTGGACTATCAAGCAAATCTTTCTACTGCTGTCCATCATCTAAGAAATATAATACTATATGGAAATATGCATGTCCAGATGAGAATCCCAATACTGTATTATCATTCCTGGAAAATGTGAAAGGCGCTGGATATGAGACGTATGAAATAGATATAACTCGAGACTATTCTGGCTCTTTTCAACTCGATGAATTGATAGAATATTTCATAGAATTGAAACAACTTAACGTGGGATATTCCAAAGAGCAGACCTTTATGGAATCAGAAATGAAGAATTCCAGCGGCAATACATGTTTTATTTCCAAAGATCCCATATCGGGAAATCGTCAGAAGATTTACCTCAAATTCCCACAAATGTTGCAATCCTGCAAAGTTAGAGAAGATCTTGGAAATTGTTGGTTTGATTGGGTGCATAACTCTGATAAATTTATTAATTCTCAAGATGAATCTTCCTCACGTGGCCTCTCAAGAGTGGAGATAAGTGTACCCTGTCATCACGGCAGAATACCAACCATGGAATATCTAAAACTATAATTGGATGGATTCCTTAATTCTATCCCCTCTCACCTAAGTTGGGGTACATATCATGCAGCTATGTGGAAATCATTTGCAGATAGTTTTAACCATACTCTAATTGTAGTTGATGAGTCCCATAGGTCGAGTGAAAAGGAAATTGGTCTAGCAATCATCATCTATTGTTTTAATAATATAACAAGAAACCTTGTTTGTATTACTGTGAAGAACTGGTCCTCACGCGGACGACAAGTTATTGCGCGATTAGCTTACCATGTACACTCCTGATACATATTATCACATTAACACCTATCTCAAGAAGGCTTAATGAGGTGTGGGTGGAGGTAACTGGAGCTCGCTATAGGAAACAAATGCTGAAAGGTCAAGAAGATATCACTTATTTCACCGATAAAAACGGTTCTTTTAAAAGTATCTCTACAATGAGTCAAGAGTATTTGTAAAAGTGCGGCTTTAGTACTCATAATAATATAAAACCATGCATTCCAAGCAAAAGGTTTATTTTAAATATTGTTCAAAATCGTTATATACTAAACTAGGATATTCACGCATACATAGTAAAAGTAAATTCTAATTCTACTCCGCTTAAACCGGACGCGCCTAATCCGGACGATTGTTCAAACAGGACGCCACATAAAGAACCAATATTCCCCCCCTATCTTTTCCATGTTAAATAGCACCTATAAACCGGACGCGCCTAAACTGTACACCGGACGCTTCTCGCAGTCCCTTACACAGTATTATACAGTTTTTAGCTATGTGTAATCGGACGCCTTTTCAAGTGCAGTCTTGTAAAATAACAGTATATTCCTAAAGTAGTAATGATTAGAGCGAGACTGATAGTCGTGCATTAATCCACATACTAATTGGCGCAAAGCCAATACACATTAGACAGTGGCCTTGACTATACACCGGACGATTTGTTAAGATTTATGGGTGTCCGGTTTAGGCGGAGTAGACTATTAAAAAATTTCATTCTAGTTTAAATTAAATCAATATATAGATGTATATATATTAAATAATATATCATATAAAATAAACAAAAGACATAACGATAATTTAATAATATAACTACCGAGGATTTTGTATGTAAGCTACGATATCAATTATCCTCTAAATCTTGCACAGGATCTTCTATAAGATAATTAAGATAGAATATCCTATAGATCTTACACAAGATCTTTTATAAGATAATTAAGATATCTTATTACTCTTTTGGAAGATCTTGTTAAGATGGTTATGAATCGTTAGGATTCAGTTGAGATCTATACGATCAATAAGATATTTATAAGATCTGTAAGTCTTCTGTAAGAAGATAGTCTAGTGTAAAGCCGTTAGGAAACAGAACCGACGTCAATAAAATAAAACCCAGACATATCAAGATATTGCATACCACTTATTGTCTCCTAAACCAGGCTCGTATGGGCCATAGAAGGTGGTTAATTGAAAAAGAAGAAGAAAGCTCTAAGAGTTGATTGCATAAAGCGGTATTAGCTGCTACCGGTAGTAGCCTTAATACCGGTAGCAGTTACAGGGAGTAAATTCAGTTGCATAAAGCGGTATTAGCTTACTACTAGTCTAACTTATACCTGGCATAAGTTTTGGGAAATCCATGTTATATTGTGGTAGTAAACCATTGGACTAAATATATATATTTTACTCCCGGTAGCAGTTTATACAATCCGCGTGGGACTAAATTTATTGATTTTCCTCGAGTTACTACCGGTAGTATGCAAATACCGCTTTATACAATTGACTCTATGAGTTACTAATATTTAACTGATTTGGTAGTTTAAAGACCCCTTCATCTAAAGACTTCTTCGTTAAAAAATAGGAAAATATATGCAAAATATACTTTTAGAAACGGTATAGAAATGTAATATTAATAATTTTAATAAAAATTTGTATAATTTTAAAAAAGTATAAAATACACACTTACTCTGTATAGGTATTACAGTAATTACAAACAATAAACAAAAAAGTGATCTCAACAGTACGTTAAACGTCACTATACTTGGTATAAACAAATTAATTAATTATTAAATAATAAATTATTAATTAAAGAGAGCGACTAGTTTGTACTGAGAAAAATGCGGAATGAAATTTCCTATCTCTTAACTCTCTATTATATAAATAGTAACCAATTTCATCTTTATTAGTCAATAATTATAACGTAAAAGAGCGGGGTAGGATAAAATCTGAAAATCTAATTAGTCACACAGAAAAATTAATTGTTGTGGGAAAATGTTTTTTGGGAGGTTAAATCATTCTATTATATTATTAACGTATTACTAAATGCGCAATAAATTAATTCGTTGTATTGATTTATATATATATATATACATTTCAGTATGCTCAAGAACCTCAAAGGGCACCAAAATTTCCTATAACATATTTATTGGCATCTATGTTTTTATGCCTGCTTGGAGGAATGGCCCTTGGAACCTTCATATGGATGATTTTATCGCAAATAAAAAAATTCCGTAAACAATACTATGAAAAAAATCAGTCAAATCTACCATCCGACACAAATGAACCTGTTCCGTTTTTCCACTCTATAATGACAAACGATGTTCAAAAATTAAAAAAAAATATTTCTACAGTTCTCAATGAAAGCAACTTTGTTGTCGTTCAAAATTTCAAGGAGAATTCGTTTCCCTTTCAAGTACAAAGCAAATCAAAAAAAGACAGAAAATCTAGTTCATATCAAGAATCATTTTTCACTACCAATGAGGAGGATAGGGAAACTAAAGATACAATTTCCGAACCTTTAGAATCAATTTCAGTACCAGTAGATAACATCGTTTGCGAATAGCTGAGACCGGTATAGTAATTGAACAAACTTTATATATTAAAAGATATTTAGATTATTTTATTTCTACTGTTTTTTTATCAATTTGGATATACCTATAATTGATTTATGAAAAACACCTAGTTTACGATTCATACGGTTTAGTTTATTTACTTTCTGTAATTTATTATTTAACAAAATATATTATCATTTTGTGTTAGTTAAGTATTGCTTTATATTATGATATCTACCATTTTTCTTACAATGTTTAAAATAATGCTACAGTATCAGTTAAAGCAAACATTTAAAAAACAATAATTATTTTACTATCTTTTAAAAATATATATTTAAAATTATATATCCTAAAACAGAAAAATGTCAAAGGTCACTAACTAATATAGTGAATGATGAATATCCTTGAATATAACTAATAAGACCATTTTTATGTAAAACAATATAAATCATATCATAATATTGTTAGTTAATTTTAAAACATTTGTACATATATTGTGGTATTTTTAAATAAAGAAATTACGTAAAAGAAACGAAAACTTGTGATATTTTTTTCGAAATCGAAATATATTAGAATAGTCTGTGAATATTACATAATAATACATATTGAAATTTCTGTATTATTTAATTGCTACAAATCAGGGGGTAGTTTCTCGAAACTCTCGTAGGCGTAAGTCATAAACTTACCAGAGGGCGCGTTTCTCGAAACTCACGTTAACTTACGCGTGGACTAAAAATAGCAACACGCTGGTAAATCGCTACTTTTAGCAAAAAAGTATTTCTCGAAACTATCGCAGGTTGCAGATATATACGTCATCTGGTGTTCTAAATATAGTATAAAGTTGGTAACTATTTACGAGTGGGTCGAAGTAGTCCTAAGTGCTTATTATATTTTAATTTTGTGTTTATCCCCCCATCTACTTAACAATAAGTGTAACACAATGGGTTTATAATGTTTTATTTTCTTTATGAGCTATAACATAATAAATATAGTTTTAAAAAGCTGTTAAATTTAATTTTAAGATATAGCCTAAGTAATTTCTATAATAGCTCGAGATAAACATTTTTTTGTTTTTGTAAGATTTGTTAGTTAGATAGATTCGTTCAGTTGTTTCGTGATTCTATTTATTAAGGTTTTCATTTCTATCGATAATCTCTCGAATCCTTCTCATTAATATATAAATATATATACATCCAAAAGTTGTTTAAATCTATTTTAAAATAGCCTAATACTCT
>JAUZNC010058326.1:0-11486 GCA_034780395.1 Vannuccia rotundouncinata | reverse complement strand
AATTGAATGTTGATTAATAATAGTTTAACATTTTTATTTAATTGAACTTGTACTGCCCTACTGCAGCAGTATGGTCTCAACTCCTATTGTGCCCTTTCTCATTTCTATTGGCCAGGCTTGATCAAGAAGATTGAGGAGAAGATCAAGAATTGCCATCAATGCTCTATGTGCAAACCAAAGTCTTCAAATAAAAATTAATAGGAAAGTTGGTTGGATGCACGTGGTCCTTTTGAACGAGTCTATATTTATTTTGGTGAAATCAATAGTAAAACGTTATTAGTCTTTGTAGATGCCTTCTCACGCTGGCCAGAAATCTAATTTACACCTGACATGAAAAGTGAAACTTTAAAAGATGCCTCAGAAATATTTTTCAAAAATGGGAATTCCATAAAATTTAGTTTCAGCCAATGGATGCCATATTTAACATTAGATGCCAACATATAAAGTCACCAAAATACCATCCTAAAAGCAATGGTTTAGCGGAGAGGATGGTGCAGCGCACACATATTCAAAGAATATAGACGATATTTATTATATTTCATAGAAACATACCTCAATATACCACCGGTTTAACTCCGGCGAAGCTTGTCGATGAAGAATTAGGTAGAGAGTTTGAACTTCATCAACAATTCTTCAAAATTGCGCATACTCGAAGACACCGTTGACAAAAGAATACCACTATGGTGACATCATTTAGACTAACGGAATGTTGGTTACAATTCAACAGCCGTCCGGACAAATAGTTTGAAAACACATCGAGAAAACAAAAGTGAAGGAAAATATATCAACAGCAAATTCTAGAAAACTAGAAAATGACAATTGCTTTATTCATATTGTTATTCATTAATAAATTTGGATAAAATCAGTAATCCATTAAGAGAAATGTGTTATATCAACCTAACAAATAAAGAATGCTCATAATAGATAATGTTCGCCAGATAACATATAATGTTTGCAGATAATAGATAATGTTCGCCAGATAATAGATAATGTTCGCCAGATAACAGATAATGTTCACCAGTTCAGCTCAAAACAGTCCCGACAGTAGGCTATGGAAGGTTTCAAATGTTATAATTAAGAAACGCATAATTACATATTGTAAGGTTGGATAATCAAGGAAACCCAAAGTAAATATTAATCCTATTTGTAATATATGCGTAAGTTATCATATAACATCATAATAAAGTATTCATCAAGTAAGAGTAGGGTATTCGTGGACTCTGGACCGCATCCGAATTGGTGTTCGTAGTATTTACGATGTTAATATTTAAATTCAATTTAATTAGGTAAATCCTCATTTATAACATTTTATATAAATAGTTAATTATTTATTTATATAAAAAGTTCCATTCTATATTTATTGAAATTTATGTGCTAAACCATATAAATTGTCAATATTTTTTCATTTTTAAAACGTATATCATTTAACAATTATATAAATGATTGCGCTATATTTAAATTTTTAATTAAAAAAATACATAAATATGATATAAATATATATTTTTTTAAACAGAACATTTGATAGAATATACAACATAGAGATAGAACATAAATAATTTTTATAAATTGATACAATAATGATAAATTATGAAATAAGAAACCTATTATATTAAAGATTTATATATATGATTTAATTTTGATAATCCAACAATAATAAATAACAACAATAAAACAGATATAATAAAAAACTGTTGATAGAAGTGATACAGTGTGCAATTGTTAGACAAAAACAAATGTTGTAATTGTTGCAATATGTGTATATGTTAAATAGAGGAATATAGAATTTTTAAATAAATGTCACCACAAATTCTTCCACATTATTTATAATAAAACATCAATTATATTATTCTCTGATAGTAGAGATTGTTTTGAATATCGTCTTATTTCGTGCATCTGAAAAGTTTTTTACATTCTTTTCGAAACTGAACGGAAATTGAAAAATACAAAAAAGCATTTATAGCATGGTTGCACGATCCAAAAACAATAGGTAATGGAAAAAAATATCTGTTAAACATAATCATCACTGGATGTGGGAGGTTTTGATTGATGTGAGAAAGCATGTTACGAGTAATAATTAACGGCAAATTTGATATTAAAAATAATATCGACAGACCAATAAGAATTTTGGCAGTAACAACCGAGCGCTTTGCCGCATCAGATTCTGTTCCAATAACTGGTCGACGTTTCAGAGTGACGAAAATTATTATACTGAAAAGTGAACAAACCGATGTAGCGGTGACAACGTAGGGTAAATCGAAATTAAATACCAGATCAAAAAGCCACGCTGGTTCTCTGAATAACGAGCAACTTTTGGAAGTTTTCACAACAAAAAATAAAATATTCTTTCCACAAAAAAACAAAAAAGGTAAAAAGAACAAAACCTTTAAGATGATAGAAGAAAGAATTCGTTTAGCCTTTAGAGGAAAGCAAATCACCACAAAACGTTCAAATGCAAGCCACATCATCAGAAATCTTGAAAAATCTGAAGATACATACATCAAATACAGTGAACCTCTACAGAGGACTCCATGAACAGCTCTATAACTAAATTGTAAAGCGTTCCTAAGCCAAATGTTAGTGGTTTCAACTAATAAAAAAATTGTATCTACAACGGCCAAACTAATGAATAGCTTATTGGCTGTTGAATTTGAGTACAATGGTTTTGAATAAATGTAAATTGTGGCCAGGTTTCCAAAGGTACCAAAAATAATAGCTATACTAGCAATAATACCCACGAAAACTATGATCAGTTTATCAAGCGTGTCATCGAGTTCAAATGCAGGTAGGTGGTTTTCAGAAGTTGTTGACTCTTCAAAAGGCAGAAAAGTTGAATTTGTTGATGAAATATTTTCCATTTGTTCAGAAAATTAAATTCAGCTGTAAAATATGTTGTGTTATATCTATTATGCAGATATACCCACGTTTCAAATGTTTTATATACTGCCAAAATATAATTCCAAAATTCTATTTGACGAAAATATGTATTAAATGGAATATGTTTGGATAAAGAATATATATTTATATTTTATTGTCATTGGCTGTTTCTATGGAAAAATAAAGTTTAAATGAGTAGTCAAAACTACTAAAAAATTGTATGATAAGATTGTTTACATCATATTGCTGTTTATATAATCTTACTCTCGTAATTCATATTTTCATATTCGTAATTTATTTAAAATTTGTGTTACAGAAATTTATAATTTTAATGAAAGCAATGGACTTTAAAAGTAATTTTAAATCTTATTCATTGTTTGATTTTTCATTTCAGTTGAAACGTGAACGTCTGAACTCCCATTCACATCTAATTTTAGACCTCGCGAAATATATTTGCCCAAAAATCATCCGCAGTGGACGATTTTGATGCATGTGTAATATCTCAAATAAGTCGACTTCTTCTTTCTCTTGATGACGTCAGTTTCACAGTGAAAACTCATATGAACATAAAAAATTCTACAAAAACCCATATCTGGATAATATAATTGTGTTAAATTGTTTTAAATTACGATAAAGCAGGAATTATATTTTGCCTATTTATATAAAAAGATTAAAAATTTTGTTCTTGAAACGAAGACATGTTGTGTGTTGGTACAAAAAAATATTTTTCAGATTATAATAGGAGGTATTAATTGTTTACCTCCCATAAAAATATCTCATTTTCTATTTTATTATTTTCTAAATTATATCATATGAAAAATATAGTCAGTCTGTACAGCAAATTAGATTATCCTATACTAGGCGATAATACATTTCTTAAATGACTGCACAAAATATTACAAGTATTTGAAACTAATGAAAATTTGGACATAGCTCCTAGGTGATATGATATATTTTTTAAATGACTGCATAAAGTAATAATACAAATAATTTACAGAATATTACAAATATTAAACAAAATATTGGCAAAAATATTATAAGTACTTTTAATTGTTGACAGTTTGGGCGTGACTCACGGGGGGGGGGGCCCTATTGATATGATTAATGTGAATTTTTAAATGACTTGTAAATAAATAAACGAAAATGATAATATTAAAAATATATACTTCACATATGTATTGTTATTAAAAATGTAATTAAGCCAAGCGGAAAGGTTTAGCAAATAAACAATTAGCGTTAAACATACCACATCTATGTAATTGAATATTTAATTTAATTTATTATAATTGACCAGTGATATTCAATAATATCAAAACCAAATTTTTAGTATTTGGTTTAGAAGCCAAAGTCCCTATAGATTGCTGATAAACAATTGTTTTTAATTGTATCATTGTATATTATTTATACTGATATCATATATATATCTATAAATATCTAAAAGAAGTATATGTAAATTTATAATGAATATACATGGAATAAAAAATAGAAAAAATGTCAATGAACACTAAGTTACAGCGAATAAATAAAAAATCCAAATGACAACTTTTGTGTTGTATCAGAAATTTGGGACCTATTCATGGTGGTGTTTTTAAATTGTCAAAATTTTACATTGCAAGTAAATAATACATTCCTTCTGAGTCGAAATTTAATTGTTTTAATTTGTTAATTTTCTTGCAATTTGCATAAAATATAAAAAATGTATGATTGAATTGGTTAAATTTGATAATTGTATTAAATATATTTTAAACACAGATATTGATGGATAAATTGTAAACTACTCATTTTTAAATGCAACGATTGAATTAGCCTTCTATCAGTATAGAAACAGAGCAGGTTCGGGTCCACCCTCGGACTGGGATCGTTTGGAATGATAACAAAAAGAGAATGAACCGTCTGTACTTTATTGAATAGAGTTCATCAATAATTTCCTTAAACATCCATACTATCTTCATTTAAGTAGACCTTTGTTTAAATATATCTATGGTAATATCATATACTTAAATGTCTATCAAATAGGTTTTTGTTAAAGTCCAAGTGTATCAATAGTGAAAATCCATTATCCAATATCTATTATTTCAATCGATCTTAAAGTAATTTTCATAGATTATTATTCAAATTTTAATTTCAATATAACTTACTGTAAAACATTGTGACAAATATTTCCAAAATGGGTATGGTGATGTAGTTTATAAGGTGATACAGTAAGTTACTGATTTTCAAGTAAGATTTCCCTTAATGAATACAAATACAGTGAATCCTATTGATCCTATTGTAAACGATTATACATCAGAAATGACCAAAACTGCAGTGCGAGAGAACAATAAGTCCTTAAGACTGAGGCGCGATAGAGTAAATAAACCATCAAACCATTATTCAGAACAAATTACAAGCAGAAATAAATATCGCGTTGACATCGTATCTGACAGCTCGGAAAAGGACAGCAAACATATCGCGTCAGCCGGAGATTCCAATCAGTTCATTTTGAACCATAAAGAGGTCAAAAAAAGTTGTGAGAATGATGTCATATCGAGACGTCCGCTGAAAATAAACTCCAAGGCCATAAACTCGATCTTGGACAATATAATTATGGACGAATTCATTCAAGAATGTAGCAAGCCAAAACTTGACCACGGACAATCCAGTAGCAGCTTAGATACTTTACAGAAACCGTATGAGAATGAAGCTCCAGCCGGAGTAAATAATAAATTGCAAAAGTCATATGTCTCCACTTCTAAGAAGGAAAGCATAAATGACTTATCTATTAACCAGAATAAAAAGTTGGAGAATAATGATAACGATTTTTATTCATACAATGAAGATGAGAATTCGTTGGATATCTCTAGATCGGAAAGTCTAGAGAGTACTCAAAGTAAGTCAAAAAGACAAAAACATAGAAGATCCAAACATGACCATTTAGAGAAACCCTTCCTGTTTGTTACTAACGAAGACAACGAAAGTGTGGAGGTGACTTGTGGGTTTGGGGCAGCGACTTCGTTGTCATCAATGCTGGAAATGTATCCAGACAAAGACATCTATATTAAGCGTATTGAGCCAAGAAAGAAAAAAGTTTATCCGGTCAACGAAAACACTACAAAAGTCGAAATAATTAAGGAGACTGAACTTAAATGCACAGACTCTAAATCTTCGACTACCAGTCAATATGGTTCTGAAGACGACGCAGAAGCTTTAATTGTAACAGTAATTCCAGCCAATTGCAATCAGGTGGAGACAGAGACTCCAGTAATCACTGCAAATCTTGCACTAAGCAAAGATAGTTTTCCAGATTCTGAAAGGTTTTCAAAACAGAAAGACTCCTCCAATTTGAATGATGAAATCCATTCTCAGCAAGGGAGCTGTTACACCATCAGTAGCTGTTTAGATGAAGGTGATTGCAATATAGTTGTACCCATAAATGTTTGCAAAACAGCCCCTTGCAAAGAAATTCAATATAACAGTTCTCAAAGCAATGACCTGTATTCACTTAGTGAAACAAATTCAACTGATCAGAGCTCAAAATCAAAAGTTTTAGTAGCTCAAATGTGTGATGTCATTCATTCAGAAATTGCTCCGACAGAAAACCCTAGCCCCAGCAAAAGAGAAGAGTTTGACGAATATCACTGCTGTGACATAGTAATTCCTGAAACAAAATATGATTATAAACCCACTTATTATCTTATAGAAAACTCAAATAAGGCTAAAGATATTTTCAATCCATTCGGAGACTATACAAGTTTCTCTCAACCTTCGTTCACTGATCACAACTATCATGTATCTCTTGAAAGTAAAACGTTATCATCTAATCTCGACTCTAATAATGTCAAGGACCATATCTTCGTAGACAAGTATAGCGATTACATGGGACCTCCTATAGAATCAGCAGATACAAAGGCCATAGAAATAAAGGCCGTTGCTGGCTACGATTACGAAATTGGAAAACATATAACGAGCCACAAATCCTTTCAACTGATAAACAGAAAGGAGAACCCACTTCGTCCGATGACGTCACGGCATTTGGCCGAAGCTCAAATTGCCCTCACGACATCGTTGTATTATATTCCTGATTGCAGTAAGAATCAATCTCTGCAAACGCTAGTCTCGTGTGAGGGCGGAAGTCAAGTTGACCGCGAAAACATTATGGAATTGTTTGACAATGTTCACGGAAACCTTTCGACTACCTTGTGTGCTACTAGCCACAAGCATTACAAAAGCCCAGTCGCCGGTTGCACCATTGACTGTCTCTCCCCATATCAATCGGCTATTTCTGATTACGATACCCAGGACGAAGCCAGCAGCAAAATATTGAGCCTCGCCTCCAATGTCGCAAATGTAAGCTATCGTAGAAGATCAAAGTTCATTGAGATGAAGGAAGAAATTTTGCATTCTACCTATTCAGAAAACATAGTCTATGTTGACTCAGACAATAAATCTGAAGTAGTAGATGATGTTGATAACATTCAAGAAAATTGCTCAACACTGAAGGTAGTGGATAAAGCCATAACAACAATTCCCGCTAAATATAAACGTAATACGTCTCTTTTCTGTTTTCGGCAGAAAGCAGATCTCTAACAACTTTATTTATTTACTACATAGATGTCGGTTGATGTTATTATCAAATATGCGTGTTAATTTGCAGATATGTTAAAATAAATAACCAGTTATTTCAATGAAATAATAATATTTGTTTGTTAACTACCTACTTTGTCAATTATTATTTTATATTTTGAAGATAGATGGCGATTGTTTTAAACATCATTGAATAGAACCTTTCTACAGCATAAGATTATATTTGTAGTGTATAATTATAAAATTTTTATAAATAATAATTTTTGACATCAACACCATTTTAAAACATAATTGCACGAAAGGATGGATAGATTATATATTATGTCAGTCAAAGTATTCAATATTTCCATATTAATAAATCAATTATTTAAATCTGAGACAAATTATGTAATTTGAGCTAATATTTCGTTTTGTGAAAGATTTGAAATATATTGTGCCAACACATAAAAACTATTACAGATATAAAACGTATAACCGTAATTCATATATTCAGATAAGTTGATATACATAATTAATGATGAAATGACTTTATTATGGAAACTTAAAAAATGTAAAACACCACAAACATAATAGGAAGAATATTGGAACAGCCTTATATAAAAAAAGTTCATGTTATATTAAAAAATATTGTTATGCAATAATAAAAAAACTTAATGATATACATTACCTAATTATTTTAATTTTATAAACAGATTTTCTATTTTTGCTTAGACCATCATTGTATGTGAATATGCTTGAATTATGGATAATTATAATTTGTATTTTATCACATTATATTTTACTAAACAAGTAGTAGAACATAAATATACTACAAATTAAAAATTTCTAAATATTATTTTTAGTAGAAAAAATATAAATGCTTATTTGAACATAATATATAACTAAAAATATGTTCCAGTTGTTTTATTGTTTTAAATTCAGTATTATATGTATATTATTTCAAAAAACAGAAATCTAATAAAATGAATCACAATAACATGTTTATATTAGTCATGCTTATAAACTTGTAGGTAAAACACTCAAATAATGATCTATTGAATTTTTATTCTTATTAAAATTCAGTATAAAATTTATCGTGAAACAATCCAAATATCTTTACAAAAAATCAATTTTTGCGGTATTTCCAAATCTGTAATTGGTTCGAAGGATTACGTTACTCAAAAAACGCAATCCTTCGACGAAAAATGTTATTGTCCGATGAGTACAGTAATCTTCGGGAAAGTCACTTTGTCTCCAATGGTAACATCTAGTTAAATGCAAATTTAAAAAAGAGTTTTTTCAAAAAGAGTATCCAGAGTATTATCATGTTGCAAAATGATAAGATAAGTAGTTAAAATATTTCTGAACCATAACATAATTAATGGTGTCCATTTTAAAGGAGGGTTGAAGTGAGAAAAAAGAAGGGGAGTTGGTGGTCAAACGAGCCCAAATTTCATGTCGCTAAACAATTGATTGGCACAGCTGCCAGCCATGAAAGAAGTAATTAATTCGGTACTTCTGATCGGTGGTCCGACACACTACTTCTGCGCCACCTTTAACTTTTAGCAGATATCAAGATAAAATAACATCATTTTATCTATTGCTAGCATATTATATATGCAATACATTTGTCAAGCTGGTGATTGGACTTTTCGTGGGGGAAGAGGTGGTTTACATGTGGGTATATATTCTCTAGTTTCTCTTTGATGTAGAAACTGATTTAAAGTTTAATAAAATTAAGTATTAATAATTCTATAGCTTAAAGAGAAACACTCGTATAAATATTATTTCGTTAAATTATAAGATTAAACCGTTTCGGAGACGTTATATATAATTTAATAAAAATAAAATTTGCTTTTGCAACTTTTGCGAATATCTTAGATACGATATTATTGTAATAAAATAACTATTGCTTTACATAAAATAAATTTATTAAAATTGGACAGGGAAAAGAAATCCATAATTTGGATTCTAAAATGATACTTTCTGCATTGATCAACAATCCTCACTATATTCTTTCAAAGTGGCTAATTTAGCGCTTAATTGCTCCCCAAAATGCTGCTTTATCTCATTCCACCGACTTCCACGCGAGGAATATTCAGAACTGATCATGTCTGTACTATCAACCGTGTGATCCCCGATTTCTGTCGTTATGGACCTCGGGAAGACGTCCGTTATGTCATCGTCATCGTCAGCGTTAAAATTGAGCGACGAAGATATCTCAACGGATATAGATTCCTTCAAACTATTCGAGCCGTCAACACATTGCATAACCGGAGGTTGATATCTGTGTCTACCATTCCTCATTACAGGGCTAATCACGGAGACAGCTCTTGCACTTGTATAAATACAATCTAAACAAGTGGATGGCTCAACTTTGTCCAATTTCCCCTTTCTCAGACGACTTAAGAAAGTTCCCAGGAGTCCAGGGCAGTTAACATTTGCGATTTCCACAGCTTTGTGGTTTTTTGTTTTGCTTGGATGCCCCGGTGAACAGAGTGGGACAGTTTGACACATCTTTTCATTATAAAGCAATTCCGACGGTGATACGTTAATAAAAACTTCTGCTTTGTTGTACCCGCATTTACTTGAAATGCAATAGTTATTATCGGGTACTTCCACAAAAACATTCTTCTTATCTATTATTTCAAAAAGGTCTTTGGGAGGAGAACATTTTCGATTTTCTTCCGATACATTTTGAAACTGAATTTGGCAGTCCGATTCTGATTTTACTGTGGTCCCAGGGACTTTTTGACAAATAGAGCCATCGATATATTCATTTTTGTTTCTCTTTTTGTGTGTAGAGATTATTAATTTATTTCCACGAGGTCTGTTGAGTTGCGGCTTTCTCTTATTGTTGATTAGCGACACTTTTACCTGTTTAATACTTTTTATTGTATTTTTATTGCATGAAATTGGATTGTCTTTCAGGGGCTGTTTGTATTCTGAAAGAACGGTACTTGCACTATTTAAGCTAGATAACTGGGCGATATCTAGGGAACTAGAAACCGCAGTAATATCTTCACAGTCCAGAATTTCATTCCATATATTGTCGCTGCAGAAGGTGGTCGTGTTTGACATAACTGTCGAGATCCGGTTAGTGTACTCCTCAACTATTTGGAATATACACACGGTAATTGTAGAACAACTCACCTCGGATACTAAATCACAATTGTCCTCTTTGTGTAAAGTTGTTTTGCTCAATTGGTCTTTTGAAATAACAGTTGGATGGCGCTCTTTGCTGTCGATGGACTTCGAATTGTCCCCAGCCATGACTGGAAAGGACCTCTTAACTTTGTTTTTACTATTTTTATTGTTAGAGTTAGAAGAAGGAAGTGAAATCGCCTGATTCGCTGAGGTTTCTGTTTCTTTCAATGTTGTCTTTTCAGTTAACATTGTGTTTTTGTTGAAATCGTCTTGATTCGAATCATGTTCATAGTCGGTGACTTCGTCGATGAAATCATTCGAAGGAGAGGGCTGGGTCATATAATCTCCTTTTGAGTAAATAATTTGTGTTATTTTAGGAAAAAGTTTAACTGTGGAACTATTTTTACCACATTTAATGTGAGCCTTTGCTTGATACACGTTACGATTCTTCACAATTGTTTTGGCATTTGATTTGGCTGCGGTGTTACATTCGAGTTGTACTGTACCCGAGATTGTTTCGTGGTTTGAATACTTCTGAATCTCATTTAAAACGCTTCCTTCATATTTCATATCAAGAAAAAAGCAAAAAAAAATGGATTACAGAAATATATTCTTTCTAATTAAACAGTCTTTCAAAACTACTGTTGCTCCTAATATTGGAACAGTTTATATGTTCAATATTCGATTTAATTATGATTTTAACCATGCTGTTTCAAATGATAATTTAAAAGAAGCATTATTTTAAGGTCAAATTGTATACATTAAGAAATTGATTGAATTGTAGTTATTTTATTAATAAGTAAAGAAATCATTCATATCATTGTTTTAATTTTTATAATCAATAGGTTATGTGATAGATAATCCACGAGTAGTTCATAGAATATTGGAGAAACAACGAGGACCGTAGGTCCGAGTTTTTTCTG
>JAUZNC010058325.1:0-11488 GCA_034780395.1 Vannuccia rotundouncinata | reverse complement strand
CCAACTGATGTATATTCCCAATAGAAGTTATCTATCCCAGCTATTACGATGATGGTGATACCCGACTTATTGCTTAAGAGGACACTCGTTGAGCTTTTATTCTCTATTCTTGGCTATGCGGATGGGACTTTTGGGAGAAACCTACACTGGACGCAGTTGTGGAGAAATTATTCTTGTACCGTCTCCTCGATAATACAACTAAGAGACGACCGTCCTAGAGCTCGTAAGAAAGGAGAATGAAATCAACAACTGAAACACCTTATATAGCATAAAGTTTAGTAACTTCAATCTGATTGATAAAAAAATTACTATGGTGGTGCAACATCAAATTTTTCATTGGCTCAAAATTTAACTATAGTAAAGATGCGTGGAGGGTCCTTGTTCTAACAAAGGATCCTTTGTTTGGGTTAGAGATCACTATTCCCTACTACTATTAGGAACCCAATAATTGTATAATACTACAGACTGAGTAGTATTAACCCAGTCTAATTATACTATGAGTATTTTCTTAACTTGGGTTGATTGTACTCAGTAATATTATTATCCCGGAGTATTCTCAACCCGACACCCCCGCGGCTTGCTCTATTGATGAATGTATCCTTATAATTAAAGAATGATCATCATATGGACCTGAAGAGCAGAACGTTCAAACTAATAAATAACTAGTCAGAATAGTTTAGCCAACAATGAATTTTAATTATACTTTGATTAATAAATGTTGGCACTTGAACTGAGCTGGGATCCAATTTACTATTTTATTCCAAACCCCTATACTTATAATATATTTACGACGGTTTTATATATATGATACTAAGTTTTCAACTGTTTTATTATGATCTTTCTTATTATTAGTATATAATTTTTTTGATTAGAATATTATTTTTCTAATTTCATAAATATAGTTTTCATTAATATACGCACTATATATATTTAAACATTTGATATAAATGCAAATTTTAGATATATTATATATAAGTGTATAAAGATTATTTTCATGAGCATTTAAGTAAATAATAATCACTAATAAGTACCTATGTTTTTATGTTATAAATGTCACAATTAAATTGATTAAATTTATCGGGAGTTTATCTAAAAGAACACAGTTTATTACACTTAGGCAAGGACTTCTAATTAGGGTAAGGGAGCTAGCCACCGTCGTTTTTAAAGAGGTATACTTTTCAAGGGTTGATAGTAATTTGTTCGATATGTTTTATTACAAAATAAATTATTCATATTAAGTAGAATTTCACTCTCTTTCTAATGATATTGAAATAAAATTTTTCGTTCAAGTAAAATTATATTTAAATCCACATTGAAGTTGAAACGACGATCACTCCTTTGTAATTGCTAGTGCCCGTCATGAATTTTTTAGCGGACTATAGAGACCGTCGATGATCTAAAATATGTGATTGGCTAAGAGCAAAAATCTTCGTCAACAAATTATATCGACAAGGATACTTCTTTAGAAAAAAGTCCCATTGAATTAAGTACATTGTTATAAATAAATACGCAGGTCATTTTGTCAACATATATCGGATATTTGTATGTATTATTATGATCGATACTATGCAACAGTTACTATTTAAAAAATAATAGTTATTATTTAGAAGTCCTTGACTTAGGATCGACTCCTTATATATTATGATCAATAACGCTACGCTTTTCTAAATAGTACAATGTATTTTTATAAGTTAAGAGAATTAATAATAAAAAATCGTGCAGAGAAAATTGTTTGTTGCAAAATTGAATTATACAAAAGTGGAAAATGTTTAATGCAGTTAATATAGTAATAAATAAAAAAAAAGGTTTGATAATTATTAAGACGTTATTATTTTGAAGACAAATTATTCGACAAATTATAAATGTAACTAATTTACTGAATTATTTGAGTAATATTTTAGTTTTTAAGAAAGTTGTTTTATTAAAATAAATAACAAAGAAATTTATTTGTTAATTTTGTGGTGCATTTGAAAATTATAATCAGCTGATTATTTGTAGATTTTATTTTATATATTTTCAAAAATCTATTTGAGAAACTTAGATGTAAATTAATTTTCATCCCATAAAATTATTATATAAATCATTATAAACACAAATAAAGGAATTAAACATTTTTGATTTTGATATAATATTTTGTATATAAAATAAATAAGTAAATAATTTTAATTTATTTAGAAATCAAAGTGGTTCAGACCCTGGACCAGTTCAGATCAATTAAAATAAAAAATTCTATTACTTGGGACTATTTCAAACATGAATCATTAGTACAATTTTTTCTAAAATATATATTTTTTAATTTTTAATATTATTTACATAATTATCAGTTTATGTAATAACCTTATATGTAAATTAAAAGTATGTAAATATTTAATTTGTGAATTGAATTTATATCAATAGATACTCATAATAATAAATCTATTGTTATTAATATACTTTTAGTGATGATGGAAAAACAATAAAATGTATTAAATCAGTTTTCAAAAAATAGACTTGTCCAGGGACCTTAAAAATTAAAGGTGCCACATTGAAAGCATTGCCTTAGAGAAAGCTACCACAGAGAAAATTATAAATATATTTTAAAATTCACAATTAAAGTATTTATTTCAATCATAGAATATTAGGTATATAATATTATAATATAAACAAATTCTAGATAACCCTTTTTGCACTTCAAAGAGTTATAGCACATATTAAATAATTTAAAAAGAAAATGCTATTAGGAAAATTAGCTACCTATATTTACAAACCAATTAAAAAAATTAACTAATCCTCAATTATAAAAATGTGCATAATAAAGAATACCTATACTGTAGTACTTGTATTGTGCATATAATTATAATTAACAAAAGCAATTAAAATGTATTAAAGATTCATATATTCAATATTTCCCCCACATCTTACTTTTAAAGTTTAATGCATCGGTATCAGCAGTAGCTCTATGGCATACACAGGCAACTGAGAATTTTTAAAAGATATAATACCTTTCTTCCAGTTTTCAAAAATTCTTTATTGATAAACAACATGTTATCAACATGTCTCTTCACATTATATGCAGACATGCCAAACCAAAGTCTTATATGGAAACTTAAATGAGTCATCTTGTTGATTTTTAGGGCCTGAAAATCATTACTTTGCACATACTGTGACTTAGAGAATGCATGAAAAGAATCTAAATAACTTTTATTTTTGGCTCCATATTTTTAAGTTTACAATCATAAATTTAGTACAACATGCCTTTAACCACATTTTCAAGGAAAGAAGGGTGCATTTACAAAAAAAAGCACAATTTTTCTCAAAAATCAATTAAAAACATTGTGACCAAAGATTTTTCATATCTTTAACTATGACTAATATGTTTGGTGCAGTATACCTCTCCCTTGAGGGAGAAAATCATCAGAAGTTTCCACAGGGGGTGTGGGGGACCCTTGGATACACAATTGTAGAAGGAGAAAAGGGGCTCAATAATTTTTAGGGGTGCAATTAAAAAACTGGGAAGAGGCTTGGGCCCTTCTGTTCTAAGGCCCCTATTGTCCATTGGAACCAGGGGGTGGTTTCATGAGGCTCAAATCATAAATATGTTAATTGTGATGCATTTGTGATGCATTTAGAAATGTCATTTCATGAAGCTGTCTGAACACAAAATTGGTGATTCTTTTTGCATTGTGTTATCTCTGTGAAACCAAAAAGTTAGGTTATATTAAAAATTTGCATTGCAATTTGAATTTTATTATAGTTAAGGTTTTTCCATTTAAGAAAAACTTTTGTAATTATTATTTATTTTATGAATACTATGATTTCATGCATGTAATTAATTTTGCTATATTACAATTATTAGTTTAATTATAGTTTTTTTACAAATACAATTAGATTAAAAAGACTAGCAAATGTTATATTATGATAGGTAACATTATATTTTAAATATTACATAAAATAAATTTATTTCAGTTATAAATATAATTTTAAAAATATAATACAACACTATACTATTACCAGCACATTATTATCAAACAATTAAAACTAACTTAACTCATTTAGCTAGTAAGGGTTTAATTATATATTTAGAATAATATATATACACCATTTAATAAACATCATTAAAAATTGATATACATGTAATTATAGAGAAAACATGTATTATTAATTTCAAATTAGTTGTCATGTATGTCTAATGTCCTAATCATCTTATATTTACACTTTATTATATATTAAGACTTAACTATAAGACAGACTTAGAGCTTAATTTGTTGCTAAGGTGTGAAAATGGTTCAAGCTAGTATTTGCTTATTGATTGTTAGAATATAAATTGAAGTAGCTATATAATATATAATAACTACTTTTATTATGAGCAATATTGCAATAAATTTCTACTTATATGCAGATTAATCATGTCAAGCATGCATTTATAAATATTTATTATAAAATTAGAAAGATTATGGTCTTGATATTTCTAAATTTTTTGAAACATCTATAACTTCAATTGGAAATATATACTTTTCACCATGCATGTCATTTTCCAACTTTTTGGTATACTACAGTTCATTTTTCAAATTGTTTAAAAATAGTAAAATATTCAATGATTATTGTGATCCATTAAAATACTACTATTTTACAACTTGATAACTTTTATAAATTAATGATTTTAAAAATAGTTGAATCTGATTTATTGTTGCTTTTGTTAACACTTCAGACCTGGGTATACAAATTAATTTTTGCAAATGAGATGATTCCTCTATTTTTCATGGCTAAATATTTGACATCACATTATTGACAGATCTGCAGTTCACTATTTTTTTTTACTATACCTGTCTTGTACCTAAAAAATAATTGTTTTTGTTCAAAGCAAACGTTTTATATAAACATTATTATTTAGCATTTATTAATATATTTAAATAATCATGCTAATATATTTATTAGCATGATTAAATATATGTAAGATACCAATGTATTACAAATTAGTATTTTACATTTTTATAATATTTTACAGGCCTAAAAGGTATATCTATAGGTATTATATATAATATGAACTATTTAGAATTTGCAATCTAGTACAAAAAGGACTGTATACAAATAAAATGTTCTAAAATTTGGAAAAATTAGGTCTAGTCCTTATCTTCCTAAAATAAACTGACAAATTATTTGCACTTATTTACAATATTACAATACAAATTTATATATATTCTGATACAGTTCTTTACACTAATCCATTTTGGTTTCATTAATTTTATGAAGAATCAACATGCATAACATTATGGAAAACAGATATATAGCATAAATGATCTAAACAAGAAAAAGGCAACAAACATTTAATTGAATTATGACATGGTATATTTTCAGAATGAATGCATTACAGGGGCATAGTAGCAAAGTTTGGGCTATTTTCGGAATGATTATGTAAAGAACGTGGAGAAATATTTTTGCTTGCAGAAATGAGTGTGGACAGACTAGGCCTTATGTATGAATAAAGGGGAAACATCGAACTAGCAACAATATATGATACAGTCTATCTACTGTAAGGCTTGGGGATGAGTCCACCAACAGGTTCCTAAGCAAAGGCCAGGGTGGTCAGGACTCTCCATGCACACCATCCTAATTAGACAGTGGGGGGGGGGGGGGGCAAAGGGTATCTGTGTTATGGATGTAGATAGAACCTTTTATCATGTTTCAGAACCATATATTCTTTAGAAAAGATAAAAATCTGTCTCTGAACAGTGCTCCTGGATGACAGAATAATTCAGACAGTGTAGGATTGATTGTAACCAATACTGGTTCATATAGACTGTTATAAATTCCTTATAAACTTTGCCAAACCAGTGTTGTAGCTCAGCTACATTTGTATTTCTTCAAAAATCTTCCTTCCTTTGAAGTAGATCAACGTCAGACAATGTGAGGTAATATGCCATGAGCCCCAAGAATTTCAGAAATGGAAAAATTTCGAATATCTTCGCCCAGAAAAACCTCTTCTTATGCTTGATCCCTTGATGTAAATATTAATCCGAAAACTCATTATTGTTATTGATAAAATTTTAACCAATGTGGAATGCTGCTATGTCTATGTAAAGCATTCTAATATTCCTGACGTTAACGAAATATTTGACCAATAAGAATAAAGACCCCTTTTGTGGTACAGTCGTTTAGAAAAAACCCCTCTCATCCTATGGATGTCCAAAGCAACAATATGCATAATGCTTTTACTCCATATGAAGCAACGGAAAAAGAAATATAGCAATGGAAATGCAAGTAAATAAAGTGCACTCTTATTCATGTGATACATAGGATCATTCTCATCTTTTCTGATAAAGTGAAATTGTTTGCGAATTTTTTATTCTTCTGTTGAAGACATGTATGCTTCAGTTTTATCAACAGATTCCACAAAACATCATCAAACTATGAAACCACTAAAATTACTATAAATGATTCCTTTATTTCATTGCTATAATTTCTTATTTTTTAAATTCTCTATAACAAAGGTTCATGAAGCTGAAGGGTTAATTTTTTTGTTTTATTGTATGGATAGTTGTCTTATTTCATTCTTTCAGATCAAAATAATATATTTGGTCCTGATAATTTCATGACATATAATAATGAATCAATTCTTTTTCAACGTTACAGCGGAAAAAACGAGTTACAATGGCCTCTTATGGTTGGCAATTATTGCTCCTGCTATGGAAGAACTTTTTACTCCACAAGCGGAAGTGGTTTGTCACCATCATGGAACTTCTTCTGCCTTGCCTCTTCACAGCTATTCTCATTGCTGTTCGGCAAAAAGTTAACTCTCGCCGCGTGGACCGGCCAACAGTTTGGTCACCTTGTCCAGTCAACGACTTGCCTGGCATTCTTTATGGTCAGAACTTGACATACGCACCAGATACACCCCTAACCAAACATGTGATGACCAATCTTATTGAAGGATTCAAGTCTGGTGGAAGTGAGTGCTTCGATAATTATTTGAAAACCACTAGGGTGTTAATTATTCTGTAGTAATAATATCGTAAATAATCACTGCGTCATACACTCTAATTATTTGAAAATCTTTCAGGTGTCATTGGATGTGAGAACGAAGAGGAAGCGGTCCAATTGATCAAATCTAACTCCACTGATTTCATCGGCGCTATAATCTTCTCCAGTATCAACAATAGCCATACGATCACCAATCTTCCCTTAAACATCACCTACAAGATCCGACTGCCCTACAAATTACGCGAGGGTGGACACAGCAGTAATCCTTTTATCAATAAGGCCCAATGGTACACCCAGCTTACTTACCCGACCATGCCCCAAGTGGGACCTCGCGAGAGTGGCGATAGGTGCGGCGGAAGACCAGGCTACCAGCGCGAGGGCTTTCTGGCACTTCAACACGGAGTGGACCGATTGTTCGTCCAATTAGCTGAGGCCTCTTCAGATTCGCCAACCGTTTCACTGATAAATATTACGTCGGTGATCCTGCGTCGCGTTCCCTACCCGGCTTATCTTGACGATAGCTTTGTGCTTATTATTCAAAATCAGTTGCCGTTGATAATTATGTTGAGTTTTCTCTTTCCGGCCCTCAATATTGTGAAAAATATTGTCTATGAAAAAGAGAAGCTTCTTAAGGTGAAGACATATTACAGCTTTTGAATAATTTTATTTATGTCACCATCAACGTACAATAGTTCTTCTCTGAGGCACGTTAATATCGAAAGATGATAATTAATGGTTAAGGTTAATTTATTTTTTGAGATTATGTTTAAATATTTGAACATGATGCTAATGATTAATTGATTTTGTTTTATTATGTCAGAAAGTCACATAATATTAGAAGAAAACAATAAAAGTGAAATAAAACACTCACTGATTAAATACTAAATGGTATGATCGACTCAAGGCCGTCATCTGTGTATGAAGAAAATAAAAATGAAATAATTTTGCAAAAGCGACACAAATGATTTTATATATTAATTTAAAAGAATCCAAATACAAATTAATATGTCGATATATATATTTCGGGTGTTTGGCTCTTCTGTCTCTGAATTTAGCAAGTATTATGTCTCAAAGGTTTGTGAATTGTGCAATGTTTCTATTCGTAATGTTAAGTCATGGCTGAATGATAGTTAAGATAATGTATAGGTTTGGAATGTTTTTGTAAATTTAGTCAATTCATTTTATTCCTCAGGATTGTATGTTCGAGAAACGACAGATGGAACTTGTGTATATATGGAATTGATCTTGTTGGTTATATGCTTGAATTGATCCTGCTATTTTCATCGTCTTTCAAAATTTGTTTTCATTTTACTTATTGGTCATTATTGTAGTCTTTGCGGTTAATTTTGCACATTGTTTTATTTTACTGTGTCTTATGCCTGTATATTTAAAAAATAAAATTTCAATTAATGTTCTATCAGGAATCAATGAAGATGATGGGACTGCGAGGCTGGCTCCATTGGACCTGCTGGTTCATCACCTACATCATTCTCCTCGCCCTACCAGTAGCCCTCATGACAGCAATATTAGCAATCAAAATACAACCTCATGGATGTGTGGTTGCCTTCTCCGATCCAGCAGTCATCTTTGTGTTTCTCATAGTCTATGCTGCCGCGGTTATTTTCTTCTCGTTCGCAGTTAGCAGCCTCTTTAACTCCGGTAAGTTTGTTGAACCTAAGAGAATGAATTAAGTAACTTAGTTAATCTTCGATTGTAGTAACATCTCAGTTAATTTATTATTTCAATAAATGCTTACTAATTATTTACACTTGACATTTTTGAATGGCGTACTTTAATTAGGAAGAAGAGATACATTCTTTTTATATCAATAGTAGTTATTATCAAATTATTTATTACAAAATCTCAATATCAAGTTTTAGCTACGTCAAGAAGGACTGAAGTACCCGTGACTCTGAATATCAGATGGTTAATCTATCACGCTATAAAATCACTTAATAATGTGTGATTCGTCAATGACCGTCTTGTGTATGCTTACAATCAATAGGTATAAGTTTGTTAAGTATACAATACAAAATATGAGTCAGTGTGAATGTAAAGCGTATTTTATTTGATATTTTTTGCATTCATTTCCAACCATTAGATTGAAGTATACAAAGCTTTAGGAATAATCATGTGTACTCTTTTGTTCTTAATCATTGATTCACTCACGACTTGTTGCAAATCTTTTTACTATAAGTCCAATTTAATTTTATGGAATTTAAATAAATAATAATCTTATTACTCTTATTACTCGGTGATGAATAATCCCTTTTATTTTACATCTTACATTTTACAGCTGGGAAGAATATTTGCGGAATTAATTGGCAGATTATTCAAAATCTTCTAAATATAGGTGTTCCCTGGAACTCCGTCATTTCATATTGATGCAAGTTTATTTTTCAGTACCAATTGAAGTAAGGGTCTATGGAACAATTCTGGTTTAAGTGTCAAGCTGTCAAATAAAATAATAAAAATGGCTGTCAAAATCTAATACTGCTGCCAATTCCCTATCTAAGCAAGGAAAACAATAAGTGCTTCATGATGCATTTTGGATGCATATAATATATTACCAATAGATAGAAATAAGTATACAAAGTATCTAAATACATCATTAATTTTTCGAAAATGTCCATGTATGACGTCATAGACATTTTTCAAAAAAATAAACGCGTCAAAAATTATGGAATTTGTTAGTAACACAAATGTCTTTTCAAATGTATAGGGTCTCAGATACTTCCTTTTTTAGATATTCAATAAAAAAATAATTTTTTACGCATTTAATTTTTCTAAAATTGTCTATGACGTCATACATAGTCATTTTTTCAAGAAAATAATGATATATTTAGATACTTTACATACTTATTTTTTCTATTAGTAATATATTATATGCATCCAAAATGAATCATAAAGCAGTTATTTGTGATTTAATGTTTTTCTTTATTAGATTGGTAATTGGCAGTTATCTTGGATTTTGGGAGCCATTCTGAATTTTTTTGACAGCTTGAAACTTTAACCAGAATTGTTCCATAGACCTTTAACTTCAAATTATTATTGAAAAATAAACTTTGCATCAATTTGAAAGGAAAAAAAGATAAATTATCATTCTCGGACCCCTGATAAAATATCTTTTTAAAAACCTGTATTTAGGGGACATAATTTGCTATTATTTATATCTATAAAATGTTAGAATTGTGGTTTTTTGACAACTTTGTAAAAATTTAAACGATGTCTTTCTTGTGTGATGAAATCCACCTACACATCACCCACACAGCTCCACCTACACAGCTCCACCTGCACACCTCCACCTACACACCTCCACCTGCAAACCTCCACCTACACAGTTCCACCTGCAAAACTCCACCTACGCAGCTCCACCTACACACCTCCACCTGCAAACCTCCACCTACACACCTCCACCTACACACCTCCACCTACACACCTCCACCTGCAAAACTCCACCTACACACCTCCACCTCCACCTGCAAACCTCCACCTAAACAGCTCCACCTACACAGCTCCACCTACACACCTCCACCTGCAAAACTCCACCTACACAACTCCACCTACACAGCTCCACCTGCAAACCTCTACCTACACAACTCCACCTACACAGCTCCACCTGCAAACCTCTACCTACACACCTCCACCTACACACCTTCACCTACACACCTTCACCTACACACCTCCACCTGCAAAACTCCACCTCCACAGCTCCACCTACACAGGTTCACCTGCAAACCTCTACCTACACACCTCCACCTGCACACCTCCACCTCCACAGCTCCACCTAAACATCTCCACCTACACAGCTCCACCTACACATCTCCACCTACACATCTCCACATACACAGCTCCACCTACACAACTTCACCTACACAGCTCCACCTGCACACCTCCACCTAGACACCTCCACCTGCACACCTCCACCTACAAACCTCCACCGATATAGCTCTACCTACTCACCTCCACCTACACAGCTCCACCTATACAGCTCCACCTACACACCTCCACCTACACAGCTCCACCTACACACCTCCACCTACACACCTCCACCTACACAGCTCCACATACATAGCTCCACCTCTCTTCTTACAGCTAACGTTGCAGCTGCGAGCAGTGGGATCCTCTTCTTCTGCTGCTACATCCCCTACTTCTTCATTCAACCTCGATATCACCTGATGAGCACTGGAGCTAAGCTCGCTGCCTGTCTCATCCCCAATGTTGCAATGGCCCTGGGGGGTCAACTCATTGGCATGTTTGAAGGAGCAGGTAACTTTCCTTTTTAAGAATATTTCAGCTTGGAATTATTCATTTCCGTTTAGTTTAATGACTAATTGGAGACCTGATCACTCCCTGTAGAGGTCGGGGTTCAGTGGTCCAATGTTGGTCAAGGCGTTTCCGTTGATGACTCACTCACCATGAGTCACGTGATTATGATGCTTCTGTTGGACTGTGTCATCTACATGCTCGTTGCCTGGTACATTGAGACTGTTCGCCCGGGGGATTATGGTGTGCCACAAGTCTGGTACTT
>JAUZNC010058324.1:0-11488 GCA_034780395.1 Vannuccia rotundouncinata | reverse complement strand
TGATTTCTTTGATTTTGCTGGTATCCATTACCTTGTTGCTGGAGACCGACTATCTGGTTGGACAGAGGTTTATACTTGTCCATCTGGATCACAACATGCTGGTGCAGCTGGACTAATTAGGTGTCTACGTTCGATGTTTGGGGTTCCCGTGGAACTTTCAAGTGATGGTGGACCTGAGTTCACAGCAAGTCTCACTCGTGACTTCCTCAAGCACTGGGGCATCAACCATTGTATCTCTTCTGCCTATCATCCACGTTCTAATGGAAGAACAGAAGTTGCAGTAAAATCCACTAAACGCCTTATACATTCTAACATTAGCCCAATGGGCTCTCTAAATAATGACCACTTTCTATGTGCTCTTTTACAACAATGAAACACCCCTGACCCAGACTGTGATAGAATAATTTTAATTTTAACAAATAATTTTTGGCAAGCCACTATTATGACATATGACCTCAATGCATGACTTGGAAACCTTCATGGCAACAGATTGGTGAATGGATGATGAAGTGATAAGAACGCGTTGTTTACCATGTGCTGGGGGGGGGATGATGATGGGTTTTTGCCTTAATTACATTAACTAACTCACATTTGCTTACATTAGTTTACCTATTATCTCATTCTATCTTTCATCTATTTTTCTTTCTATCATCTTCTATTCTAGCTATCATCTCTATTCTATCTATATTATCTTATATTCTACCTATTATATGCATACTGTAAACTATCACATTATATTAGTAACTATACTGATCATATTATATTCTTTACCTATATGGCTACACCATTTAGCTATTATGGTTAACGTGTTTCTTATATGTTTATTTTGATTTATATATAATATTCTTTTCATGTCCACTTTTAATTAACTCACTTTTATTCATACTTTTCCTTAAACTAATGTACCTCTTATATTACTTCCTTTCAGGAAAGAACACCATGTTCATTTTTAGTTTAATAAATTTCTATAACTAAAGAGGAGTTCTTCTTCACATATGTTGAGAGAGTATGAAAAAAATTATGCTCATAATGTTCCAATAAAAAATACAATTTGCTATGAAAGCTCAAAGTGGAAATGGAATACAAAAATTAAAGCTTAGTCCTGCATTAAGTGGGACTTTAGGATTATCTATCTATATTGCTATTCAATTTGTTTTAAAGAAAATAATAAATGTAAACTATGTTACAGGCAAATTTATCAATGTAGTTTTTTCTGTTATAATTAAAACAATTTATACAGGAATATTAGGAATTTCATAATCTTGTCCTAAATTTATATTTTTATGAAACACAATTGCTACATTAATTGTAATATCAATTGATTTAAAGCATGGCTGACCCTGGCAGTGAGGTGGTAGCCCCTCCCAATAATAAATGCTTGTTGGTTAATTAATTAAGTGCCTATCATTATTTTACTGAGATCTTGACAAAATACTAGTAAACATTTCTGTTCAATTAATATACCTACATGTAATTTTGTTTTGAATCTTTAATAGATTTAATTATATTGATCATAGTTAAGTAAAGTACTTCTATTCATATAGCTTAACAAAGAATAGACTTTTTTGAGATATTATGATATGTTGTTGATAAAAAGCATTTGGGTGGCATGATTGTAGCCCCAACAATATAAAAATGGTGGTGGTGATGACAAATGGTCAGGCAATGATGACCAATTGTGTACATGACTGTTTGTTGACAATGAAATCATTTAAATTATAGAAATGTTCACAAATGGTTAGGTCTACAAAAGGTAGGGCAGTGGTGACTGATTGTGGACATGACCATTTGTGGACAATGAAATCATTTAAATAATAGAAATTTCCACAAATGGTTAGGAAGTGGCAACCAATTGTGGAAATGTCCTCCACAAATGGTCAGATCATTATATTATAAATCATTGAACATTCCTATTGAACATAGTGTAAAATAACATATTACACTATTTTTTTATTATACATGAAATAAAGGTATAATTTCTAATATATTACAATCTTTTAGCATCAATAAATCATTGTCAACAGATAAAAACTCTTCCAACATTCATTGTAGATTGTACAAGACATAGATTGTATAATTGAAATGTCCACAATTGGTCTGGATTATTTGTGGACATGTTACAAATGGTTGCCAAAACACTAATTAGGTTTCTAGTGTAAGATTTTAAAAATATTTGGACTGTGTTAACCAAATCATGACAGTTTGTAGGTCTGTTATTCCATAATTTTTTCCATGGCATTGCCATAATGAGATTATGGCCATTTGCAATCTTTTTATATATAAAAAAGGCTTTTTATAGCCCAGCGACTGATTGAATTGGCTAGTGAGTGATTTAATCTACTTAAAATGGTCCAGTAAGTAATTGGTTTTGCTTCATTTGGCCCACTGACTAGCCACTGGCTAGCCAAATAAATAAATAAAAAACAAATATTTAATAATTTATTTACACATTATTAATGTGAATTGAGGTGCTTTATATTGAATTTAAAATTATAATTTTATTAAAAAATTATGTTTTTATATAAATTTGTTTAAAATCGATTGGAATAATTTTTTATGAATTTTATTAATTCTGTTGCTGAATCTATTGCCGGAATCTCTTGTTAAAGTTACTGAGGTGATCTCACCTATAACAGCCTTAGAAAAAAATCATGTTTTATTCCAAACACCTTGTGTTTTTTGTTGGAAATTGCATGCACAAGATTCTAGACATTTCCTATTTGATTGAAGTTAAATATAAATTACAAGGCGTTTAATAATTTTCATAAAATACAATTCCTTTTACTAATTTTTTAAATTCTCATATTTTTCCATTATTTTTATTAGCTGGAATTAGCTAGAATTATAATATAATTTTTGCAAATTTCTAATTATTTTGTCTATTTAATATTAATGATTTTACTGTACAAAGAATTTTTGTACAAAGGATAAAAATGCTAGAATGAACTACTGAAATTTATAATTATCTTGATTATAATGGTCATTTTATGAATGTCTATTTTATTAAACAATTATATTATTAAAAATCATTTAACTCCCCTGCCAACAATGCAAGAAAAAAGGGATATAATTAAAATCTGAACTATTTTATCGATAAAAACTGTATAATTTCTATCAAGTACCTGATAGAAAATATATAATTTATTATAAATTTTTTTAATAATTAAATAACATGTATATATAAAATTAAAAGTATTTTTTTATTTAATTGTATTTTTAAAATGATTGTTATTTTCTTTTTTATAGTTAGTACAGCATTTATTTAAATACTGAAACAAAAAATAAATAACCAAAACTAAAACTAAAACTATATATATTAATAGTAAAATATTAATTGCATAAAAATAAAAAATAAAAAAGCACAAGCTGCTAAAAAGAGTATAATATTTTAACAAGTTTTCGGAAGAAGACTTCCCTTATTAAGTGAGATAATATAATGAAAGGAAATATAGTGAACGCAGTAACATATAAGAGAATAGATAAGTACGTAATAGTTAGATTAAATATGAACTAGGACTAATTTGATTACTAAATGTATTATTGATTAATAAAATAGGCAGTAAACGATGAATCATTATAAATATAGGAAAAATGGGAACACAAATATAAAATTATTAAAGGGGAAGTATATATAAAGCAAAAAATTAAAATTAAAAGATTATAGGTGTATGAGTTTACTATTAATGGCAGGTTTTAATTTGGAGATCCATAGGACTTCTTTAAGGTGTAGCGTTAATAGGATTGATTGTTGTCGTATGTTAGGATGGAGGGAGTATAATTTGAGTTACAGAGTTGAGTGTGCTTGAAGATAGATCGGTGTGTTTCTTATAATTGACACTTGTGTAATTTGCGTATTTTACTTCCGATATACTGTTGTTTGCAATTGAAGCATTTCAAATAGAAAACACAATTGAATTTGATTCAGGGATTGCTGTTTAATTTGCAATTATAGTTATAGTTTGCACGTAGTCGGCGGTTCGGTTTTGCTGAAAAGATTACGTAGGGTTTTGGAGTTTATGTAAATGCGTACATGCGGGAAGGTCATGTGTTTTGAGAATAATAATAAGATCATATTTAATTTTGAAGTAAATTATCAGTTATATTTAAATTGAAGTATACCCAAATCCGTTTGTAGATTTCGGTCACAAAAATTTTTGCGACATATATGTCCACGTTTTAATTATATAACTATATATATAAACCACATTTGAAAGTTCTTTTCAAGAGGTATATGATCAAATTAATTAATCAACATATTTAAATTTTGTCATTAATATATTATTTTATTTAAAGTAAGTTTTAAAATATTATAGTAAGAATTATATAATTATATGACTTTGTAATAAATTTTCAGCGAGAACACACTATACTTTTAAAATTAGGACGCAAATTTTAAAAGCTACTCTTTTAATTAATAGATCTATGATGAGCATTTATTTGATTAAAATCATATTACCAAACAATATTACTTCTATCGCCAGCACTATATAATAAAAGCTTTTAAAACATTTTTTTTCCGTGAAGGATTAAAACTGTTAAGTTTGAAAAAGTTTTTATTTTACTATCTTTTGTGAATGATTCGAGTTTCTATAGGCCTATATATCCGAGAAAGACACAAATAAAAATGTATTTGTCAATATTTGAAACTTTTCATGAATTTTGAGATAAAAGCTTTATATATAATATGACTCCATATATATAGATGCTGAATACGAAGTTTTTATAATTGTAAACTTTCTTATATTTTCTTAACTTATTGTTGATTTTTTTTTCTTTAAATAATTTTTTGCAATAGGTATAATGTTTTTAAAATGATAATATTTTATTTATTGACATATAATATCATATACACAATATTTTATGACAGTGTTCATTACATTATTTTTTTCAGTGTTAGTTTTTAGAATTTTGTTTAAAGTTTTATGTTTTGAAAAATCTCTGCAAATACAGAATTCTTGATTTTTTACTTAATTACAAATCAAATTAATTAATTAATAATTTTCTAAAAATAAATTGTCTACTGATTGGTGAACAAGTATTGTGACCACCATTTTATTTAAATTTGCGTATTTAAATTCTACTAAAGCAAAATTAGAGACAATAAAGGTATTTATAAAAAGCAATATTGCGTGCAATGACCTCTTCCAATTTAACGAACACACTAAGTCAGCAAATTATTTAATTAATTTAAAACCTTTTAAAGTGTTGCTTTGAAAATTCTGTTTAAAAAAGTAATGTTTATTAATTCAGAATTGCGGTAGGCGAAACTGTTCCACATCCGTTTTTACAAAACAAAATTGAGATTCACTTTTATCCAAATAAAATTGAAAGGAATAAATTGTACTCATCCGTATATCCATCCCATCAATGGTTCACAACATAAAACAATATTTATAGAGAATCCTCATTTGGAAAACCTGGATTATTTTTTCTGGTTTTTATAATCTACAAATGTAGATTGTATAGTGCAACTAAAAAAATACATATTCTCTAATTGTGAATTATATTTTATGTACCCATATAATCTGAATTCCGTAACGTTGTTTTTCTCATAAACAAAATAAGTGAAAAATAATAATTTACTCAATTATTAACTGAATAAAGCGTCTGTTTTAAAGTACTTAAGTATATACAGAAGACCCACTTTTATTGATGTCAGACTGTGACAATTGGTTATTAAAAAACACTTCAGCAAAATTATATAATTTAAAATGTTTCGATAATAATATTTATTTGTTAATTGCTTTAACAACATATCAAAATGAATTTAACATAATAAAGTTTATTACACATTCAAAAAATGTGTTGTTTTTTAAATTCGGGGTATTATCTGTGGAAATTAATCTTTTTCATTTCAACAATGAAACTCTCCCGAGATTAAAAGTGAACAATTCATTCGGAAAGTATTTTCATAAAAATAATTGTATGTAAAATGATTTGGCACACAATTATTAATATGTTTTAAAATTTCAATATACAGCTTTCAAATAAATTTGTCTAAACACAAAAAAAATAACTACAACAAATTAATAAGAGTAAATAATCCCAAAAGATTTGTTTTATTCCATTGCTAATTGCATAAGAATTGTCATGACAACACGAAGGTATGCCCAAGTCATCTGACTTTAGATTATAACCGATCAAACAAGTGTGAAAAACAAAAAGTAATCCTTTAAAAATGAAAAAATATAGACTACATCGAAATTAATGCGCGTTTGTAAAATAGCAATGCATAGAAATACAAATAGACATTCATTGCCAAAACATTCGACTATTGTATCAGCCTCAATTCTCGCCAGATATCAACCTCTGCGACTCATATATATTTCCAGACTGGAAGCGCTTAGAACATATTTTGAGTCACGTGAAGAAGTTAGCAGTTTCTAGAAAATACTTTGCAGCCTACATTTACCGCTCAGCGAATGGAGACCGCAATTCAGACGAACTTGGATAAAATGCAAAATATCACTGACGCACACGGTACACTAACCACGTTAACTTAGGCCAGTCTGTTATTCTGAGTATTATCTCAATTATTATGTCCTGTTTTCATAATAAAGATTTATTATTTCACAACCGTGCATTAATTTCGATGACGCCTATACATCAAAATATGGAGAAAAATATATATTTTTAACTAAGCCATGAAAAGTAGCGCATTTTTGTTCTGTAAGACTTATAAATTTTATTTTAAAACTTTAAGACATTTACTCTGGTTTTCACAATTTTATTTGAAAATGAGACATTCTTCATTTTAAATAAATGCAAAGCAACATCACGAAAAGTCACTTTGGACTCTTCATTTTTTGTCTGAAATTCGGCATCAGAAACAATTAGCGTACTTTTTGTTTTTTAACCACTTAGAACAGTCTTAACAATTCACTAAGCACGATTATTGTTAAGAGATCTCCTTGAAACAATTGCTAATTACCTCTGAAGAATGTGAACTTTGTGTTATTCTTAACAAATTTTATTTTACTTTCTAGAGCAGGTTCTTCACCTTAGAAGTCGTTCCCTTTGGTTATTTCCAAATGAAATTCAAATTGCTTCCGGGTTTTTATTATAACAAAAGGTTTCGATTTCGCGAACATCCAAGCGCGATTTTTTAACGACAAAAAAGATTTGGAAACATTTAGCAAATAAAAACAATTATTTATTTGAGTAAATTTTGTTATTCTACTTAACAAATATTAATCCGTACTTAATAAACCTTTTGTTACTTTAAATAATTCATTTTTAAATGCACATTTGTTGACAGAGTGCAAAGATGTACATTTTATTCTAATCTACTAAAATATTAGATTTTTACGTAGAAAACATTAAATTGTAGAATATATTTTTAAAAAATCGGAATTTTTATGTTCCTCAATCATTTATATGTTCAGTAATGGGTTTGCGTCGCTCATAAAAGTCCGGAAAAGGATTACAAAAGATCTGAAAGTAATGATTTAAGATGAATGCTTTGTGCAATTTTCGGATTATTGATTTATACAGAGTTGGTAATATAAATCTTTAATGTACCTATAAATCGACTTCACTCTTAAAATATTTCCTCAAACAGAAAAACTATTTCACAAAAATATTCCTATAGAAGAACGGGGGTTTGACCAAAATTATTTTCTGGGAAACAACTGTTATTCTCTTTGAGAAATGGTCATTTGATGGATAATTTTTCTGTTTTATCGATAGATTTTAATTATACGACAATGTCTAATTTAGCAAAAGTCTTGATCAACTGTGTTTAATAAGAAAGTTTATCCTTTAATTCCTATGCCCTATTGATAATGAAACGTATCATAATTAAATTATATGATTAAAACAAATTTGTCAAATATATTCACATCGTGTCCTTCTGTCCCAGAAAGGAAGTCGAGGATTATTGAACACAGAAATCTAATTTTCTTCTACATCGAAGCGACGAAACTGTGGATGTCTTTTTGACTTGTGTATCTAGTGGTGTTTGTTCAAGGTTCAACCTGGGTACTTCCTTCCGTTGAAATACGAAATTGAGTTAACCTACATATAGATTAAAACCTTTATGAACATTGGCGCGAAATATATACAAACAAACGGTCTTTGACATTTTAAAATCAATCCTGGAATTGTAAGAAGTCATGTTTTCTTAAGTTATACCCAATCCTATATAGATATATAATCAGGAATATGATGAAATGTTTGACTTAACCTTTGCGCATTGATGAATAAAATTGATAATTACACGGCGCATATGAAGGTTTGGAAATCAACTCAATATATAAAACAATTAACTTTATACACTTTTACAATTATCTTTATAAAAAGATTTTTTCTTTTATATAAGATATAATGTTAGGTTTATTACATTTAAATTTGTGCATATTATTAAAATTGTTTCTGATATAGTAAGAATAATCACCCCAGGACCTATGATCCGATGTGCCTCCATGAAGAAGACATTTTTGTTTAATTTATATTTTTAAGTATTCCTTATTTTATTACTAGTAAAACATTCCTTGTATATATTTTCGTGTTGATAATTAACTAAAATTTGACTAAATTGAATTTATTTGGACTACTTTGTAGTTACTTAAATACACCACTTACTAATTCGATTTATTTTTTAAATATTTAACGATCCGCTGATTAATTTTAACTTACTTATGACCAATTAGAATTTTAACTATATGTAAGTTCAAATTAGTCACGGACCGTTAACTATTTCAAAAGTGAAATCGAATTAATCAAAATAAATTCCATTTAGTCAAATTTTAGTTAATGATCAGCTCGAAAATAAATACAAGAAATATTTAAAAAGTCCCGAACAAGTAAACAGCGAATACTTAAGAATATAAATAAATAAAAATGTCTTCTTCACGGAAGAACATCGGATCATAGGTCCTGGGGGGATTGAACTAACTGCACGGAACATTTTTATTGTCTTATCTCTGGAAAACCCTGTAGATTTCATACTTGCTTCTAAATCCGAATCTACCGTTCATGAAGAGGCACAAGAAATTAGAGAAAACTTAAATAATTCCGCCTTCAAAACTATTTTGGGAATGTGCCCTGTTGCCAATGGCCAAACAGACTGAGGTTTCTTCCACGTGGACCTTCTACTAAACGAACATCTCTTTGACCCGTTATAGAGCTCGACCTTTGAACGCGATGTTCATAAGTTAACATCAAATTAATTCACAACTGCCTTGTGCAGATTTGGTCCATCGTCATACATTAACCACTTTGTATAATCCGCTAAACATTTCTCTCGGGTGTATTTAATTGGACTGGAACTAAATCTATCGTATTTAATGATTATACGAACCAATTTTATTTTATTTTGACTAAATAGAAATTACATAGTCGGTGCATTATACAATGAGACGAAAGCTCAAGAAATTAATATGAATTTACTTCACAAAAATTGTCAATTATAAATAGGTTTCATAGACTAATTTTAACTTAGGTACTTGGACCAATTTGAAGTGGAAAATGTATATTTGAAACATAAATTTGTGTACGTTATTATGGTATTTGAAAATTGTTACGAAGTTATATATAGAGTCTCATATTGGAAACAATCTCGCCTGCTTCAGACGCAATGACATACCATATACTTAGACAAATTTGGACATTCATAAACAAAAATAAAAATGCGTACTTTGAGGGAAATCAGACAACCCTTATAGAATCAAGAACGAGTAGAACTGTAATATAATTTAATTATAATATAATGTAATATAATCTTATATTTACACTGTTTTGTATTTTTTACGTTTAACAAAACGATAAAAGAAACAATGAATTATCTTTCAGATTTTAAGGGATTTTATAATTATGTAATTGTCTTTCTTTTCAATCTATCTAGAATATTTTAAAAAAGTTTCCTACACTTTCATTATATCATCTTTGAAATGAAACACTTTTAATTATTTGCTTTAGCAATAGACTTTTTGAACTTTGTCACAATCACGATATTATATGACACCAATATAAAAATATACTTTTCTGCTTTATTGTTTCAAAAACACGGAAAACAAAGAAGTAAATTCAAAATACGATCTGTTGTTTTATTTTCATTGATAAGATTTCATTTTTTTGTCAAAAATATTTTTTATTCACAGATGATTTGTCTTTGAGTGGGTGGTGTCCCAATGCTGAATGAAGCGTTATCTTGAAAACAATTAATTTTCCACTCAATCTGTTTTCAAATACGAAAAAGTTACGCAGATTAAATTATTGATAAAACTACTTTTAGAAAAGTCAACAAATGTTGTGGATAAAATGTTAATCATATCGGTTAAAAAAATTGTCAAATTACTTTTATACAATTTTTTAGGTAAATATATTTATAAATATTCTCTTCTTTATAAAACAAAATTTTTTTTTGTTACCATTTTTACGTTTTTGTTAAGAATGAAATGTTTTTTTGCACGTTTCCAATATGCTTTATAAATTATATTTAGAATTTTACAACATTTTTCAGTGAGATAAAAAATAACTTTCTTTACACAAATCTGTATATGGAATGAAATTACCACAAAATAATCAGGAGCAATTTGAAAATCTCACGTAACAAGAAATCCTGTTTATTGTAGGATTTAAATCATTTTGTTCATTTTCAATCAGACCTCAGCTAAATAAATAGAATTATTAATTAACAGTTTCAGAAATAATTACTTAATTATTTGAATGTTTTTTTCCATTAATGGATACACTATTTGCAATTAATGCAATTTTCAAAATAGTTAATCTAATCAACACATATGGGATAGAAATTTATTTTAAAGAAGCAATTATTCAAAAACATTTTTTAATTTAGAAAAATAACCCAAATTGGATAATAAAATGACATGTAGCAAGATAATTAAATTTGAAATTAATACAATGTTCACATTATTGAACTGTCTAAAGTTTACTGTTTTTAATTTGTTTTGTATAATTTAATAAAAGTAAATATTTCTAGTTAATTCAGAGGATTTGCAGAATATTTAAAATTCATAGAATTATTATAGATTTTGTAAAATATAAATCAACAGAAAAACTTTTTAGAACAATAAACTACAAAAAAAGAAGAACAAATAGAATCTTCCAATATATTAGAAAATTAAAAAGAAAAAAAAACAATGAGAAAGATATGTGACATTTTTTATCAAAATAAAAGTATTATCGTAAATACAACTCTATTTTAATTGACAGTCAAAATTTTTTAAAAAAATTTACAAAGGTTTATTTTGAAATTTAAAAAGTTACACAAAAAACTGTGCCTTGAACTTTCTTATACTTTTAGAAATATCCGGAAAGTGATTCTTCAAAGTCAAAAGTGTCTTGGAATATTTATTGATTTATTTTTTATGTTTCACAATGCGCAGATACAAAAGAGTAAATTTATCAAATAACGTTAAAAGACAACATAAACACTACAAAAGCATAGATATAACATTGAGAGACAACAGTATAGCTGTATAAACACTACAAAAGCATAGTTATAACATTGAGAGACAACAGTATA